>JAHIAM010010203.1:0-23350 GCA_021605205.1 Aegilops longissima | reverse complement strand
AACAAGCTTGGCAAAATTGAATAACATGTAAACAATCTGCCAGGAAACATTTGATAGCAAAAGTAGAGCTCGATTGACTCAAGCTATGGCACTCCATAATTGCAAACAAAGGCATGGATGGATAGAGCAAGACATTTTTACAAAACATCCTTACTGAAGTATCTCAAAATTGCATGGATCTCTCGGTATCATCAAGTTAACATGGCATCAAAATATCAGCTAAACAGGGCTGAAAACAGCAACATCAGGACACCTACTTTGCATGCTTGTGCTAGTAACCACATAGATCACAAAATACATAGCATACACCCTGGAAAGATGGCATGGCATATTTCAAAACACATGTAGGACTCAAATTCATAGGGTGCACACAATAATCATGGCAAAATAACAAAAGTGCAAGTTCTGTTAAGAAACATAAACTAACATCACATAGCACTCTTCCAACAGCATTTCGGGCATCAAGATGAGTTCAAATGAAAATGATGCAATGAGATGAAATGATCTACTCTTCGAGGCGAACATTTTGACATATTATACGCGCAAAATGGAGCTACGATGACAAAGATATAGCACATTGAAACTGACACAAAATATCACATGGATGGAAAAACTTAGAAGAAAAGAGGGGGAGAAGAAAGTCAACGGGCTTGCGATCCGATCGATCCGCCCGATCGGGCGAGGCGGGCGCGGGCGGCTGATCCTCACCGAGAGGAGAGGAGGCGGGCCGCAGGTGAGGAAGGCGCCGAGGGAGGCGGGCTGGCCAGGGCTCTGGCCTGCTGCGGCGCGCGGCGGCACGTGTCGCGGCCCCGAGTGGCTTGAGCGCGGCGGCTGGCGGGCGGACGGTCCTGGCGGAGCGGACGCTTGTCCGGCGCGAGGTAGGGAAGGCTAGGGTTAGACCCAGATTTGGAGGGGTTTGCTTAAATAGGCATAGAGGAGCTAGGAGAGTCCAAATGAGGTGTAGTTTTACCACACGATCGTGATCGAACGACGGAGAGCATGGAAGTGACTTAGATGGGTTATTGGGCTGTTTTGAAGGGTGTTGGCTGCAACTTAAAAGAGGCCTTTGCGAGGGAAGTGTTAACGCTGAGTACCAAACGAGCTCCAAATGACTCCAAACTTGACCGGTGGTCTCGGTTGGTATACCAAGGCCACTAGACAAACCTCGTACATTTCGAGAAGGTTTAGTACTCGCACACGGAAAACGTAAAAGGGCCGCCGGGAGATAGGAGTGCCGGATTGCAAAACGGACAACGGAAAAATGCTCGAATCATGAGACTAACACGTATGCAAATGCGATGCACATGATGACATGATAAAATGCATGACATAGACAAAATGCAAAAAGAAGAAAACCCAACCACGGAGGGAATATCATATCACAATGCCGAAAATGGCAAGAGTTGGAGTTACAAATATGGAAAGTTACTCCGGGTGTTACAACACTCCACCACTACAAGAGGATCTCGCCCCAGATCTAGGACGAAGAACTCCGGATATTCGAACGGAGGTGATCCTCGCGCCCCGTGTAGCTTCGGTCGGAATGGTGTGACCACTTCACTTTCGGAATTTGATTGACTTGTTGCGTAGTCTTGCGCCGGCTTTCTTCAAGAATAGCAACGGGTGCTCATGATAAGAGAGATCTTCTTGAAGGTCAATCTCTTCGTTGATAGTGCGCTCAGAGTCTTGAAGCACTTATGTAAGTGTGACACGTGGAACACATCGGCACATTTGCGGTTGAGGAAGCTCGTTGATAGGCTAGATCGCTTTTTCCCAATGATCTTGAAAGGACCCACGATCTAGGGCAAGCTTCCCTTTGATACCGGGTTGACGAGTGCCTTTCATTGAGAGACGCGGAGGTAGACATGGTCTCCGATTTCAAAAGCCACGCCACGGTGCTTATCATCATAATAGTTTTCCGGCGCGATTATGCTGCTTTGAGATTCTCACGAATGACTTGGCACATTTCTTCCGCTTCGGATCAAGTCATTGCCAAGAAGTTGGCGCTCACCTGCCCTGCATCAATTGAGAGGAGTACACACTTTCTCGCCATAGAGAATTTCAATGGGGCCTTGCCCGAACTCGCTTGGAAGCTGTTGTTGTAGGAGAACTCGCATATGGAAGACAATCTTCCCACTTCATACCGAAGAAATGACGCAAGCCCGAGCATATCTTCAAGGATTTGATTTACTCGCCGACTTGGCCACTTGTTTGAGGATGGAAAGTCGGCTGAAACGAATGTTGGTGCCATGGCCTTCTCAAAAGAATCCTTAACTTGGAGGTAAAGATGCTGCCACGGTCCAAGAGATCACTTGTGGAATGCCGCAAGGAGACAATCCTCGAGGTGTATAGCTCGCCAACCGAGCTGCTGTGATGGATTCTTTGATAGGAAGAAAATGAGCCACTTTAGTAAGCTTGTCAATGACAACGAAGATAGCATCATTTCCACGCTTGACTTAGGAAAACCAGTCACTAAGTCCATCTCGATATGATCAAACTTCCATTCGAATAGCAAGAGGTTGGAGGAGACCAGCTGGTCTTTGGTGTTCTGCTTTCACTCTTCCGCAGACATCACATTCATTCACGAATTGAGCAATTCTCGCTTCATTCGAGTCCACCAATATGACTGCTTGAGGTCATGGTACATCTTCGCATTTCCAGTGATGAATGGATAGAAGCGAATTGTGAGCCTCGCTCATAATGACTTTTCTCGATCACCCTTAGGAACCACAATCCGTCCTCAAAGAAAAAGATCTTTGTCATCAACTTGGAAGCACTTGTACTTGAAATGCCCTTGTCGATACCACGCTTCACCTTTTTCACCATGGTATCCGAAGTTGAGCCGCACGAATATGATCTTCCAAAGTAGGAGAGACTATGAGGTTGGCAAGAAAGCCTTGAGGAACTTGAAGATTCAGCTTATGGAAAGCTTCACAGAGATCCGCCGAAAGGGCTTGAGGATTAGATCTGCTAGAAGCCTTCCCGCTCAAAGCATCTCGCAATGACATTGGCCTTGCCTGAGTATATTCAATACTTGGGTTGTACTTTGAATCATTTCACCCATCGAGTCTCGCCGAGGTTGAGGTTGGGTTGAGTGAAGATGTACTTGAGACTCTTGTGATCGGTAAAATGTCCACTTTCCTTCCCAACAAGAGATGTCTCCATGTTATCAATGCATGGACAATCGCCGCCAACTCAAGATCGTGAGTGGGGTAGTTCTTCTCGCTGGGCTTCAATCAAGTAGAGGTATAAGCCACAACTCTCTTCTTGCATTAACACAGCACCGAGACCTTGAAGAGAAGCATCACGTAAAACTTCAAATGGCTTGGATTCATCAGAGGAGTCAAGACGGAGCTGTGACGAAGTTTCTTTGAGAGTATTGAAAGCAACGCCACACTCGGAGACCGTATATATTTCACATGCTTCGAGAAGGTTGGAAAGAGGCTTTGCAATCTTGGAGAAGTTCTCAACGAATCTTCAGCAATAGCTTGCAAGACCAAGAAAATCATGGAGCTGCTTGACATTCCGAGGAGGTTCCCAATTCACAATTGCGACACCTTCTGGATTAACAGCGATGCCCTTGGCGGAGATGATATGACCAAGATAAAGCACTTCATCAAGCCAAAATTCACATTTGGAGAACTTCGATAGAATTGATACTCGAGCTTGTCTAGCACCAATCGCAAATGTTTGGCATGATCCTTCTTATTGTTGGAGAAGACCAAAATATCATCAAGATAGACCAAGACGAATTCATTGGTGTAGGGTTGAATATGAAGTTCATCATCCGAGAGAATGTTGGAGGAGCATTGACAAGGCCGAAAGACATGACAAGATATTCATAAGAACCTAAGCTTGTTCTAATGCTGTCTTGGGAATATCTTGTTCACGAATGCGAACTGATGATACCCCATACGAAGGTCAAGCTTGGAGAACACAGAGCACCTTTGAGTTGCTCAAAAGCTCATTGATGTTGGGAAGTGGATACTTGTTCTTGATTGTCTTCTTATTCAATGGACGGTAATCGACGCAAAGTCGGTCCGTGCCATCCTTCTTCTCGGACAAAAGAACACCACGACCCCAAGGAGATGAACTCGGTCCGATCAAACCCAGACGCTCTTGTTCATCGAGCTGCTTCTTCAATTCCTTCAGCTCATCAGGTCCAAGCTTGTATGGACGCTGCAACGGGTTCAAGCTGTGCTCAAGATCGATAACGAACTCAATCGCCGATGAGGAGGCATACCCGAAGCTCTTCCGAAAGACATCTTGGTACTCACAAACGATCGAATTCGAGAGATAGCATTCAGTTCGCCTTCTCATTGAGAGAAAACAACCGAATGGTTTCATCACGAGCGCATAGATGATCACATCATTAGAAGAGTGAGTCAATTGAATTTCGCAGCACAATCAAGCTGAGCTTTAGCCGATAAAGCCACCATCCCGAGAATAAGATCAATATCCGAGTCACCAAGAACAATTGGTTTAGCCGAAATCTATAATCGCCCATCTTGATAGAAACATCCGAACCATGGAGCTTGCATGCATGAATTTACCCGAGAGACAACCGATAATGGTTTAGGCAAATCTTGAAAACCAACTCATGCTTAGATGCAAAAGGTCTTGAAATGAAAGAATGCGATGCACCAAGATCAAATAAGACTTTGGCAGAATATCATTAATCGAAGGTTACCCATTATCACATCGAAGATTCTCCGCTTGAGCTGCATTCATCATGTTCACCTTTGCGACTTGGGATTATGCTTGACCACCGCATTGCCGGAAGATTTCATAGGAGGAGGAGGCGAAGGCGCCTCGTTGAAGCACTTGTTCGATAGTGACCTTTCACGACATTTGTTGCAAGTCACCTCGTAGAGCGGACGGTGGTAAGGAGCACTTGACCTTGGAGCTTGAGAATTAGGCTTGTTCTCGATAGCTTGGGTTGGGTGGGTGGGAAGATCCACGGCCACCGAGTTCTTCCACTGATAAGGCCGACAAACGGAGGAGGAGGAAGGTAGAACTTCGCTGCTTAGCTGCCACTTGAGAGGAAGAAGAAGACTGAATCTGCATCCCCGATTCTCTTCTTAGAGGCCTCACATTTGAGCTGGGCAGCTTGCTTGCTCAGAGCCATGTTGTAGAAATCATCATACTTTTCTCGCTCAAAAGCACAAGAGGTAATTGCAGATCTTCTCTCGCACTCACCTCAATTGATAGATCATACTCTTTTCATCGTGTACGCCTTGCTTAGCTAAACGAGCGAAGCTCGAACTGGATATTGTATTGATAGACGACATGTTGCCCTGCTTGAGATTGCGGAACTCCTCACGCTTGCTCTCAACAACACTTTCGAATGTGATGAGCTCAAATCACGGCGAACTCATCCTGTAATGACACGACCTCCTCGAATCTTTGTATTGTCGGTACCACTCAAGAGCTTGATCCTTGAGTTGAAATGATGCAAACTTGACAAAGTCCTCAGTCCGACATTGCTACAATCAAAATGCTTGCAGATGTCCACTAACCAATCGTCAGCGCTCTGTGGCCTCGGCTACGTAAACCGAAAGACTTCGCTGATTAGCGAGGAACCTGATCGAGAGTAGCAAAGGTGGCTGATTGTTGCCTTGACCTTGATTTCTGATTGCCTTGCCCTCGAGTACGCTTTGCAAGAGCTGCAAAATCATCTCGAGCATTGGCATTGGTGGCTGCCATGATAGCTTGCGTGCCTCCGGAGGCGGAGGTGGAGGTGGAGGTGGAGGGTTCGACCGATCCCCATCATTGCGATCCGGATTCGACGCTGCATGGAGCCATCCTCAAGAGGGTGACATCCGTTAGTCCTTTGATAGACAAATAGATAAGTAGAATCAACGGATAGAAATTGCAACATATAGTCTTCACAATAAACATTCGACAAGAATGAACGAATGAATTCCAAAGTTAATCATCACACGCCCATTAAGGTGAGAAGCCACTTAGATAAAGATATGGAAACAACATCTGCCTTAGAAACAATTCAATATCACAACGAAACAAAAGATTGGCTTCTAGAATGAGCCGTAACAAACACATGATAGAGATTTACCAAAGTGTTCGTGGTGGGGCCCACACGGACACGACGATAGCGGACGCCATTTAATGACAAACAAGACGCCCCGAATCAGCATAGCCAAGGATTCTTTAAGATGTCTCAGCACCAATCAGAATCGACCGTGAATGGGCGGACCACTAAACGTGAACCCCAATCTCAAATCATACATCGACGAAGACGCGCGCTTGAGGCCGAGGGCCCGCGCCGTCGCAGAGGCGCAGCCGGAGGGCGCCGCCGCCTGCGCGCCGCCGAGCTTGATGACGAAGAGGCTGGCGCGTTACTGGGCAGCCTCGAGGCCTGCTCCCCGCCGCCGAGGAGGCCTGCAGCCGACAGCGGCGAGAGGCGGCGGAGGAGTGGGCACGGAAGCCCCGCCCGTGCTACTGGTTGAGGAGTGCTGAGCGCGAGGCAGCCCTTGCGCCGATGAAGGTGACCGGCGACTCAGGCTGAGCGAAGAGGCGCCGACGCTTGAAGCCGCCGAACGCAGACGCCAGTACGAAAGCGCTGGAGACGAGGCTGGCTGACGCAGGAGACAGCAGACGAAGGCATGGAGGGAGGCTCACGAGGAGGCCGCTGAACCTCGAGCGCGAGTTTGAGGAGCGTTGGGGTTGATCAAGGCCGAGGCGCGAGGGCAAGACTGCTGCCTTGAGGGCCAAACTGTAGGAGGCGACGCCGGGCCGATGTTTTCGCCGCCTCGGTGGCGCAGAGGGAGTCCACCACCTTCAGGCCGAGGCGCCCTTCGCCTTGGAGGTGGAGGAGGCCGAGGTCACGCCGTATCGCGGACGAGATGCCAGCGGCAAATCTTGGAGCACGAAGCACTGCCCCATGCTCGCCACGCCCGGAAAGAGCTAACGTAGTTTTGATAAACATCTGCGTAGGCAAGAGGCCAGCCGCACGCGTTAACTACGCCGCAACCTTTTCGCGCTTCTTCATCGACGTGGTGGCGCCGGCCGAGGCGCGGTTGCCAGGCCGACAGGTTGGTGGAGGAGAGAGCCGCGCTGTTTCGGGCGCCGCTTTCTTCTCTCACGCTCTTCCACCATCTCCGGACATGGACCTCACTTCGATTGACGTTAGTTATCGCTTCAGCTTCCCAGCCGCCCGGGACGACCCGCGACCGGGTGGAAGACAACGGATGCCTCTTCCGGCCTTCGCTTCGACGACGACGGCGTGGTCGGGCAGCTGGCGAGGGTTGCGTGGTGAACGCCCAGACGCCGACCATCACGCAGACAGCGACGGCGAGGCCAGCGACGCCAAAGAACGGCTCGGAGGTGCTCCCGAGGATGCATTGGGGATTTGTCCGATCGATCATGTATTGTCCTTGTTCCATTACCCCGCATGAATAGAACTCAGGTTTTGGCCTGATGGAGGTGAGAGCATTTTGGGAGGGGGAGCCCTCATGTAAAACTTGTGTTCTTCAGATAGCAGTGTTAACGCCCATACGCCCGCCAAGTGGTTGGCTGTGGCGCGCTAGTTGGATGGTTTACCTTTGTTTCGCATTTAGCCCGAGATAGCCTGTGGGAGGCTGCAGCGATCTGAGTGTTCATCGATTGAACCGAGGACCTGCAGCAAAACCTCCGAGAGGATGCGGCATGGCGTCGGGCTGTGCGCGAGTGGTTTGGTTGGCTCAAGAGGGGCTCATGAGGGGAGGCAGCCGAGGCTGAGTTGTAAACCAAACGAGAGATTTGCTCGAACGAGACTAAGCACTCCTTCCCCAATCACATGCAAATCTTCAAGCTCAAATTCAACTTAAATCCAACAGGAAAAACACCAGAGGGAAACCAATGAAAGCAGAAAAGGCAGGCCCTGCACCTAGTCTAGTCTTGACGCTTTCTCACCAGGAGCTAAGTGTTGCCATCGGGAGAGGGAGCCCTGTATTCGAGGTCTGGCACCCTCGAGACCTGTATGCACAGCTCACTGTTACATGAGAGTGTCATGGGCGAGCTTCACGTGCACTTGGCCTCTCTTCACAGTGTACCCCTTGCTTCATATCTCCGACGAGGGCCCCGCCTGCGCCATACTCTAGTGCCACCAACGGCACCGAAACCAGACGCCGCTGGTGGGGTAGAGCGGTCAGAAGCGCCTCGACGACCACAGTCTCCGCTGTGGGCAGGCCCCGAGGCACCTCAAGCAGGGCTCACTCTCCGAGAACGCTTTGTTCAACGCCGCGGTGATGTTTGATCTTCGCTTCTCTCCGCAGCCTCGCGCCTCCCGAGGGGTAGGAGATCGCAGGAGCGGGCAGCCGCCGTCGTATGGCACCTGACCTTCGCGACCTATGGTTAGCGATGTTTGTTTGAGGAAGAAGTACCGAGCAATCGCCGCTTCGGGCGTGACCAAAGGGACTGTCTCGAGACTCTTGAAGAAGGCTTTTGGCGCCCATCCCCCAGATTAACAGGAGCGAGTCTTGTTCTCCCCGCGCGGTGCCCTTGGTCCATCATGTGGGCACGATTCTTCCGCGCCATTTCAAGGCCACGCCTGTAGTGTTGAGCGTGCTCGCTGCTCGCTTGATGCGCCTGGGGTGGTGGCGCCGCGTCCACCAGTGGTCGGAGTGCGCTGGTCCTTCTTCTCCGCGGGCAGGGGCGGGGAACCCCCGCTACCGCCCGGCGCCCGACAGCCGTGCCGAGTAGCCGAGCTGCTGGGCGCGCGGAGCCCCAGGCGGGCCGCCTCGGCCCGAGGTGGGAGTTGGGTGCAGAGGTGAGCCTCGAGGCGGCGGTTCAGAGCTCCGCCACTCGCTCCAAAGAAGCACGCCACGCCGCTTCCGCAGCCTGCACAGCAGCAGCCTGCCACTATGAGCGCGCTCGAAGTTCGCTTCGCCCCGGCGGGTAATGGGATGTGGTCGGCGTGGTTGAGGCTCTTGCCGCCGCACCGTCAGCGGCGCGGGAGAGCCGCCGAGGTTCGTCCGGCAGCGTCATGTTCGCAGTTCCTCGCGACCGGGCGAAGCTGCCGGGCAATCAACGCCCGAGGTGAGTAGCCTGCAGGGCGGGCCACGCCGCCTAAGGGTCGGGTTGTTCGCTTGGTCGCCGGTCATGGCGGCGACGATGCGACGGACACGAGGTGGCGGTAGCGGATTCCGCGCACTTTACTCCGGGCGCGCTAAAATGTCGGATTTCGGTTCCGCACTTTAAGGTTCAACTCGGGTGCGATGGAGATCCAACCCTCCACCGCCTTGTACCTCACCAATCGCAGGGACCTGTGCTACTAACAAGAACAACAAGAGACGCAAGATTTATATCGGTTCGTGCCACCATCGGTGTAATACCCTACCCAAAGGTGTGGTATGTGGATTGCCTCTGGGCCGATGAGGAATAGTATGTGGAAGAACAGCCTCGCGAGGGCCTCGTTTTGCGGGTGTGATGAACTGCTATGGTATCCCGTCAGCCTGCTAGAGGATCGGTCTCTATCTCTCTCTCGATTCGAATGGTGGATCCTATCTCCCACCCTATGGTGGCTAGCTCTACTTATATAGACGAAGGCCCCGGCCTCTTCCCAAATATTGAGCGGGCGCAAATAATTGGCCATTTTGAAGGGGAACAACGGTACACTTATCTCGACTAAAGTTGGTCCTCGCCGCCAAAGGCTCGTGATGACGCTCTGGGCTCCACGATGATCGCATTCCAGCCGCTGGGGCTGGTCTCGTCTTGTTGCATCAAACAGTATGCCTTTGCTTGATGCTCTTGCTCGCGCTTGCTCTTTGCACCAAAGAGGAAAGGAGGACGCTATATGGGCGGCGCCGATCGGGCTCCTTGGTCGCCATGGTTACGCCATGGGCACCTCGCGAGGTACCGCTTCAACTCTCCTCCTCATGAGCTGCCTTGACGAGGCCATGCCCGAGGAAGCTCTTGGTCAGCCATGAGGCTTGGCCTCGCATTGTGTTGATGAAGATGGGCTGTCCTGGCCTCCTTGAGCCACGCCCAGTGTGCAAGTCTGGGACCCCTGCTCCTGCAACGCCACAACGACAAATGAGGAAGAAGGGGTCGGTGGCCTCCCGCAGGCACTGGTGAAAAGAACAACAGCCGGCAAGGGATTGCCTCCTCATCGAAGGATAGAATGAACGTTGCACCTCCTCCCTTCCCGGCGTAGGGATACGGACGCCCCTTCACCACCGTGAGGGGGAGAGAGACAAGAGGCCAACGCAGCCTTTGTTTAGATCTCGTGAAGAGAGTGTGAGAGATCTGAATATAGCAAACCCTAGCAAATGAACGCCGAGCCCAGCCGGTAACATATATAGCGAGTGTGGAGAGTGCAAACCCTAGTGAACAAGCCCGAGGCTCCCGCTATATATACCATCATGTAGTACTGATCGCTCCGTGCCTTCAACGCACCTGCTTGTATGATGTGTGAGCCAGCCACATTTGGGGCCCAACTGCCATAAATCCAAAGGCAGGTGCACTAAGTCAATGAAGCTATCCATATACTCTCGTATACGATTAATATATAGTGGAGTGGTTTTCTTATTCTCCATAACAATCGCTTTAAATTGTGTGGGTACGAATCTAAACTCTTTATTTAATGTACAATGAAGAAAACTAGTACTACTTCGATGAACTAACGATCCACACCCACGCATCCGGGTCGCACTACTAGGAAAAGGCCTACTAATGGCGCACTAGTTGTTTACTAATGGCGCATCACGTGCGCCATTAGTATCACGCCACTAGTATTTTTACTAATGGCGCACTAGTGGTGCGCCATTATTAGTATTCCGGTATACTAATGGTGCATCACCGGCGCCATTAGTATAGGCCACGGCGCCATTAGTATAGGCACCGTGCGCCATTAGTATTTTTGAATTTTGAAGGCGAAATAGTAGTGGCACAATCGCCTAACCCCCACCGCAAGCGCCCATTGCTATTTTGAATTTTGAATTTGGATCTGGATCGCATTTTTTTGCCCATTTTTTGCCTATTTTTTTCTCATTTTTTTGCTCGCTTTTTTCCTCATTTTTGCAGACGATATTATTTCAAATTTTGTTCTGCTTTTTGGATCTTGTATGCTCTTTTGCCGGAGAGGAGTTCACGGAGAGGAGGAGGAGGAGGTGACTGCAGAGGCGCCGCCACATCGCCGGAGAGGAGGAGGAGGTCGCGGAGAGGAGTTCACCAGAGCATCGGAGAGGAGGAAGGAGAAAGTATGAGGGGATGGGAGGAGGAGGAGGAGGAGCTCACCAGAGGAGGGGAGGAGGAGCTCACCGAGAGGAGGGAGGAGGAGCTCACCGAGATGAGGGGAGGAGGAGGAGAAACCGTGGGGAGGGGAGGGAGGAGAGGAGAGAGGGAGGAGGAGGTCGCTGGAGAGGAGGAGGAGGTCACGGGAGAGGAGGAGGTAGTATGGCGGAGGAGAGAAGGGAAATGGAGGGGAGGAGGGAGGAGAAGAATGAAGAGGTAAGGAGGAGAGGACACGCCAGCCATAGAGACAGAGTAGTAATGGCGCACTGCAGGCAGGTATTACATTTTTTTTTATTTTTTTGAATTTAGAATGGGAAGATACTAATGGCGCACTCATGGGCAGCGCCATTAGTAACTTTTTCTTATATTTTTTGATTTATTTTGAAATTTGAAGGCGGAAGATACTAATGGCGCCCATGGCAAAAGCGCCATTAGCAACTCTTTTTTTATATTTTTGATTTATTTTGAATTTTGAATGGAAGATAGTAATGGCGCACCATGTAGGTGCGCTAATCAAGAATTTTTTTATTTTCTGATTTATTTTGAATATTGAATATGGAAGATAGTAATGGCGCACTCATGGGCAAGTGCCATTAGTAAGTTTGAATTTTTTGAATTTTTGCCTCCAGATCTTAAAAGCCCCGTGATCTTTTTTTTATGTTTGGTTTCGAGGATTTTGAATGTTTAACGGGTTCCCCTGCTAAATTCGGATGTAACTTTTGAGTAGATGATTTTCATAAAAAAACTTTTTCATCCGAAAGTTCGATGTAAAGTTATGCCCATTTTTACAAATTCTCTAGAGATTTTGCAAAAAGTCGAAAATTCATGTTTGTAAATTTTAACTAGACCACATATCACATGGGAATCTTATTTTTTATTTTTTGACATTTCTATCATTTTCTATTTTTGAAAGAAAAGGCGGTCCACGGGGTTAGTTACTCGATGCGGTTATATCTCCCACGTGTCGAGGCACGACTTAGAGGCATAACCGCATTGAAAGCAATGTCGCAAGTGACGTAATCTTCACACAACCCATGTAATAAATAAGGGAAAGAGATACAGTTACTTAGTCGCCAATACTCTTACAGAGTACATAAATAAACATCCATCATTCGAGTACACTCAAGGTCCGACTCACGGAACCAAAATAAAAGAAGATACCCCAAATGCTACGATCTCGATCGTCCCAATCGGGCACCACTCATGATCATCCGAAAAGACACATAGTAATCCACCACGTCTTCGAACTCCCACTTGAGCTCGTTGAGTCACCAGACCGCATCATCGAACCTCGCAACTGTTTTGAAGTATCGTGAGTCACGGGACTCGCAATCTCACAACCCGTAGATCAAGACTATTTAAGATTATAGGAAGGACAGAGTATTAAAGTGGAGCTGCAGCAAGCGTATCAGCATATATGGTGGCTACTTCGCAAAAGAGAGCAGAAGAGAAGCAAAGCACGGTCGCGGAAACCATAGCGATCAAGAAGTGATCCTCAACTACTTACGCCGACATAACTCCAACATCAGTGTTCACTTCTGACCACGAGAAGAGACCATCACGGTTACACACGCGTTGATGTGTATTTTATTTGAGGTCAACTTCGGTCTTCTACAACCGACATTAACAAATTCCCATCTGCCTCTATAACGGGCACGGTTTCAAAGATATTACCATAGGTGTCCCAACTTAGCCCATTATAAGCTCTCACGGTCAACGGCGAAGGATATTCTTCTACCGAAGACCCGATCAATCTCGGAATCCCACTACAAGACATTTCGACAGAATAAAACAAGACCAGAAGCCACCGAATGTGCCGACAAACCCGAGCAGGAGCTGCACATATCTGCTCTCGTGGCACAACCGAGATAAGAGAAGCGACAGAACCGACTAATCCAAGTTGCTAAGGAATGGTCCCACGGGTTTAGTTTGACCATCGTCAAGGAGCAACGTCCGGGGTTTAATAAGATGACCTCGAGCTCGCGAAACCCGGGGAAAAGGCTTAGGTGGCAAACAAACCAATGTTGGGCCTTGCCGACGAGTCTTATTCAAAGCGAACTGTCAAGGGGTCCCATAAATCACCCAACCGTAAGGAACGCGAAATCAAGGAACATAACACCCCGTATGACGGAAACTAGGTGGCAAGAGTGGAACAAAACACCAATAAGGCCGAGCCTTCCACCCTTTACCAAGTATATAGATGCATTAATTATAGCAGATATATATTGTGATATCCCCAACAAGTAAACATGTTCCAAAGAGGAACAACATCTCCATGTTCCAACAAGGAACAAACTTCAGCTTCACCTGCAACTAGCAACGCTATAAGAGGGTCGAAAAAGCGGTAACATAGCCAAACAACGGTTTGCTAGGAAAAGGATGGTTAGGGGCTGACATGGCAATATGGGTGGCATGATATAGCAAGTGGTAGGCATCGCAGCATAGGCATAGCAAAAGAGCGAGCATCTAGCATAGCAAAGATAGAAGTGATTTCGAGGGTATGGTCATCTTGCCTGCAATGTTCTCAGAGTTGTTGAAAGCTTGATCCTCGTAAGCGTTCTCAACAGGTTCCTCGCTCACGCATCGCCTCCCGGCTCTACCCAAAGCAACAACACAAACAAAGGAACCATAATATCACGGTGCAATGCACAATCAACATGATGCAAAACATGACATGATATATGTGATATGCAATGCAATGCGCGCCGAGGGTAATGATGAACCAGGCATCAACTTGGCAAACCAAGTATGCCACTGAAAGATGAGATGATTTCGCTGAAATCGATATAAAGATCATCGGAATCGGATGCACGGTTTGAAATGACAAGCAAAACAAGAATGGCTTAAATCTGCCATTAACAGCATGATGCCACTTAGCAAGCAACAAATAATTAAGCTACTGCACCCAAACGTACCAACAAAGTATATGGCAGTGATCTACAGATGCTCGACAAAAGATGAGCACTGAGCTATGGCTAGTTCACATCATAATAAGTTCAAACAAGCATGGCAAAAGTGCACAAAATATCAGGCTGACATGGCAAAAACAGCATCAGGTTGCAATGTTCAGAGCAACAAAACTACATGCTACAGGAACTTAAAATAGCAAAACAAGGCATGGCATGAATCTACTCAAAGCATAGAACAAAAGTACCTTACTGACCATAAGCCAAAAAGGATCAAAATATAGTAACACCCATGTCAATATTGAAAGTTTCATATCAGATTCAGCAACATGGCATGTCAAAACTGATAACAAGTAGGCATGTTTACAAGCTCAATGCACCTACTACAGAGCCTTATATGATAAAATAAGCATACATAAATCAAGAAGACATGGCATAGAAGACATACATGGCAAGAAAAATAACATAGCATACATGGATCAACCACAACAAGCTTGGCAAAATTGAATAACATAAACAATCTGCCAGGAAACATTTGATAGCAAAAGTAGAGCTCGATTGACTCAAGCTATGGCACTCCATAATTGCAAACAAAGGCATGGATGGATAGAGCAAGACATTTTTACAAAACATCCTTACTGAAGTATCTCAAATGTGCATGGATCTCTCGGTATCACTGGTTAACATGGCATCAAAATATCAGCTAAACAGGGCTGAAAACAGCAACATCAGGACACCTACTTTGCATGCTTGTGCTAGTAACCACATAGATCACAAAATACATAGCATACACCCCTGGAAAGATGGCATGGCATATTTCAAAACACATGTAGGACTCCAAATCATAGGGTGCACATAATAATCATGGCAAAAATAATAAAAAGTCTGTTAAGAAACATAAACTAACATCACATAGCACTCTTCCAACAGCATTTCGGGCATCAAGATGAGTTCAAATGAAAATGATGCAATGAGATGAAATGATCTACTCTTCGAGGCGAACATTTTGACATATTATACGCCGCAAAATGGAGCTACGATGACAAAGATATAGCACATTGAAACTGACACAAAATATCACATGGATGGAAAACTTAGAAGAAAAGAGGGGAGAAGAAATAATCGGATCTGGTCGATCCGATCGATCCGCCTGATCGGGCGACATGGCGGCGGGGCGGCTGACACCACCGAGAGAGGCGGGCCGGGCGGTGAGAAGGCGGGCGCCTGAGGGAGGCGGGCTGCCTGGCTCATGGGCCTGGCTGGCTACAAGGCGGCGGCGGTTGCCACGTGTCGGCCCCAGTGGCTTACGCGGGCGGCTGGCGGGCGGACGGGAGCGGAGCGGACGCTTGTCCGGGCGCCGGTGGTGGGGAAGGCTAGGAACCTAGATTTGGAGGGTTTGCTTAAATAGGCATAGGGAGCTAGGAGAGTCCAAATGAGGTGTAGTTTTCTACCACACGATCGTGATCAACGGAGAGCATGGAAGTGACTTAGATGGGTTATTGGGCTGTTTTGAAGGGGTGTTGGCTGCAACTTAAAAAGAGGCCTTTGCAGGGAGGCGTTAACCGCTGAGTACCAAACGAGCTCCAAATGACCAAATTGACCGGTGGTTCGCGGTTGGTATACCAAGGCCACTAGACAAACCTCGGTACATTTCGAGAAGGTTTAGTACCGCATTGAAAAACGTAAAAGGGCCGCGGAGATAGGAGTGCCGGATTGCAAAACGGACAACGGAAAAATGCTCGAATCATGAGATTAACACGTATGCAAATGCGATGCACATGATGACATGATAAAATGCATGACATAGACAAAATGCAAAAAGAAGAAAACCCAACCACGGAGGGAATATCATATCACAATGCCGAAAATGGCAAGAGTTGGAGTTACAATATGGAAAGTTACTCCGGGTGTTACAACACCCACCACTACAAGAGGATCTCGGCCCCAGATCTAGGACTGGAAGAACTCCTGATATTCGAACGGAGGTGATCTCGCTCCCGGTGTAGCTTCGGTTTGAATGGTGTGACCACTTCACTTTCAGGAATTTGATTGACTTGTTAAGTAGCCCTATGCCGTTTCTTCAAGAATAGCAACGGGTGCTCATGATAAGAGAGATCTTCTTGAAGGTCAATCTCTTCGTTGATAGTGCGCTCAGGAGTCTTGAAGCACTTCGCGAAGTCTGTGACACGTGGAACACATCGCGGCACATTTGGCGGTTGAGGGAAGCCTGCTGATAGGTAGATCGCTTTTTCCCAATGATCTGAAAGGACCCACGATCTAGGGCAAGCTTCCCTTTGATACCGTCGAAAGTGCCTTTCATTGAGAGACGCGAGGTAGACATGGTCTCCGATTTCAAAAGCCACGCCACGGTGCTTATCATCATAATAGCTCTTCCAAGCTGATTATGCCGCTTTGAGATTCTCACGAATGACTTGGCACATTTCTTCCGCTTCAGGATCAAGTCATTGCCAAGAAGTTGGCGCTCATTGCCCTGCATCAATTGAGAGGAGTACTACTTCTCGCCATAGAGAATTTCGAATGGGGCCTGCCCTAACTCGCTTGAAGCTGTTGTTGTAGAGAACTCGCATATGGAAGACAATCTTCCCACTTCATACCGAAGAAATGACGCAAGCCCCGAGCATATCTTCAAGGATTTGATTTACTCGCCGACTTGGCCACTTGTTTGAGGATGGAAAGTCCAGCTAAAACGAATGTTGGTGCCCATGGCCTTCCGAAAAGAATCCTGCAACTTGGAGGTAAAGATGCTGCCACGGTTGAAGAGATCACTTGTGGAATGCCGCAAGGAGACAATCCTGAGGTGTATAGCTCCGCAACTGAGTCTGTGATGGATTCTTTGATAGGAAGAAAATGAGCCACTTTAGTAAGCTTGTCAATGACAACGAAGATAGCATCATTTCCACGCTTGACTTAGGAAACCAGTCACTAAGTCCATCTCGATATGATCAAACTTCCATTCGAATAGCAAGAGGTTGGAGGAGACCAGCTGGTCTTTGGTGTTCTGCTTTCACTCTTCCTCGACATCACATTCATTCAATTAATTGAAAGTTTCGCTTCATTCGAGTCCACCAATATGACCTGCTTGAGGTCATGGTACATCTTCGATTTCCGTGATGAATGGATAGAAGCGAATTGTGAGCCTCGTCATAATGACTTTTCTCGATCACCCTTAGGAACCACAATCCGTCCTCAAAGAAAACAGATCTTTGTCATCAACTTGGAAGCACTTGTACTTGGAATGCCCTTGTCGATACCACGCTTCACCTTTTTCACCATGGTATCCGAAGTTGAGCCGCACGTAATATGATCTTCCAAAGTAGGAGAGACTATGAGGTTGGCAAGAAAGCCTTGAGGAACTTGAAGATTCAGTCATGAAAGCTTCACAGAGATCCGCCGAAAGGGCTTGAGGATTAGACTGCTGCAAGAAGCCTTCCTGCTCAAAGCATCTCGCAATGACATTGGCCTTGCCTGAGTATATTCAATACTTGGGTTGTACTTTGAATCATTTCACCCATCGAGTCCGCCCGAGGTTGAGGTTGGGTTGAGGAAGATGTACTTGAGACTCTTGTGATCGGTAAAATGTCCACTTTCCTTCCCAACAAGAGATGTCTCCATGTTATCAATGCATGGACAACTCGCCGCCAACTCAAGATCGTGAGTGGGGTAGTTCTTCCTGCTGGGCTTCAATCGTAGAGGTATAAGCCACAACTCTCTCTTGCATTAACACAGACCGAGACCTTGAAGAGAAGCATCAAAAAACTTCAAATGGCTTGATTCATCAGAGGAGTCAAGATTGGATGCGACGGTTTCTTGAGAGTATTGAAAGCAACGTCACACCTGTGGAGACCTATATATTTCACATGCTTCGAGAAGGTTGAAAGAGGCTTTGCAATTGGAGAAGTTCTCAACGAATCTTCAGCAATAGCTTGTAAGACCAAGAAAATCATGAGTCTGCTTGACATTCCGAGGAGGTTCCCAATTCACAATTATGACACCTTCTGGATTAATAAAGCGATGCCCTCGGGAGATGATATGACCAAGATAAAGCACTTCATCAAGCCAAAATTCACATTTGGAGAACTTCGCATAGAATTGATACTCGAAGCTTGTCTAGCACCAATCGCAAAATGTTTGGCATGATCCTTCTTATTGTTGGAGAAGACCAAATATCATCAAGATAGACCAAGACGAATTCATTGGTGTAGGGGTTGAATATGAAGTTCATCATCCGAGAGAATGTTGAGGAGCATTGACAAGGCCGAAAGACATGACAGTATATTCATAAGAACTAAGCTTGTTCTAATCGCTGTCTTGGGAATATCTTGTTCACGAATGCGAATCATGATACCCCATACGGAAGGTCAAGCTTGGAGAACACCGTAGCACCTTTGAGTTGCTCAAAAGCTCATTGATGTTGGGAAGTGGATACTTGTTCTTGATTGTCTTCTATTCAATGGACGGTAATCGACGGAAAGTCGGTCCGCGCCATCCTTCTTCCGGACAAAAAGAACACCACGACCCCAAGGAGATGAACTCTTCCGATCAAACCCAGACGCTCTTGTTCATCGAGCTGCTTCTTCAATTCTTCAGCTCATCAGGTCCAAGCTTGTATGGACGCTTGCAACGGGTTCAAGCTGCTCAAGATCGATAACGAACTCAATCGCCGATGAGGAGGCATACCCGAAGCTCTTCCTCGAAAGACATCTTGGTACTACAAACGATCGGAATTGAGAGATAGCATTCAGCCTTTTCTCATTGAGAGAAAACAACCAATGGTTTCATCACGAGCGCATAGATGATCACATCATTAGAAGAGTGAGTCAATTGATTTCTCGGCAGCACAATCAAGCCGAAGCCGATAAAGCAGTCCATCCGAGAATAAGATCAATATCCGAGTCACCAAGAACAATTGGTTTAAGTAAATCTATAATCGCCTATCTTGATAGAAACATCCGAACCATGGAGCTTGCATGCATGAATTTACCTGGAGAGACAACCGACAATGGTTTAGGCAAATCTTGAAAACCAACTCATGCTTAGATGCAAAAGGTCTTGAAATGAAAGAATGCGATGCACCAAGATCAAATAAGACTTTTGGCAGAATATCATTAACTGAAGGTTACCCATTATCACATCAAGATTCTCCGCTTGAGCTGCATTCATCATGTTCACCTTTGCGCATTTGGGATTATGCTTGACCACCGATTGCCGAAGATTTCATAGAGGAGGAGGCGAAGGCGCCCGTTGAAGCACTTGTTCGCATAGTGACCTTCACGACATTTGTTGCAAGTCACCTCGTAGAGCGGACGGTGGTAAGGAGCACTTGACCTTGGAGCTTGAGAATTAGGCTTGTTCTCGATAGCTTGGGTTGTGGGTGGGAAGATCCACGGCCACCTGAGTTCTTCTTCCGATAATAATGATTTAAACGGAGGAGGAGGAAGGTAGAACTTCACGCTTAGCTGCCACTTGAGAGGAAGAAGAAGACTGAACTGCATCCCCGATTCTCTTCTTAGAGGCCTCACATTTGAGTGGGCAGCTTCTTTTGAGCCAT
The DNA here is from genome assembly GCA_021605205.1 of Aegilops longissima. NCBI lineage: Eukaryota > Viridiplantae > Streptophyta > Magnoliopsida > Poales > Poaceae > Aegilops > Aegilops longissima. Next base: position 3,640 of record JAHIAM010010203.1, on the reverse strand, counting down.
GTTGTAGAAATCATCATACTTTTCCTCGCTCAAAAGCACAAGAGGTAATTGCAGATCTTCTCGCATCACCTCTGAATTGATAGATCATACTTTTCATCAGTACGCCTTGCTTAGCTAAACGGGTAGCTCGAACTGGATATTGTATTGATAGACGTATATGTTGTTCTGCTTGAGATTGCGAACCTCACGCTTGCTCAACAACACTTTTCGAATGTGATGAGCTCAAATCACGCATGAACTCATCCCTGTAATGACACGACCTCCTCCGAATCTTTGTATTGTCGGTACCACCAAAGAGCTTGATCCTTGAGTTGAAATGATGCAAACTTGACAAAGTCCTCAGTCCACATTGCTACAATCAAAATGCTTGCAGATGTCCACTAACCAATCTGCTGCCTCCGTGGCCTTTACGTAAACCTAAAAGACTTCGCTGATTAGCGAGGAACCTGGATCGAGAGTAGCAAAGTGGTGGCTGATTGTTGCCTTTGACCTTGATTTCCTTGATTGCCTTGCCCCTCAGCACGCTCTGCAAGAGCTGCAAAATCATCTGAGCATTGGCATTGGTGGCTGCCATGATAGTTTGCCAGCCTCGAGGCGGAGGTGGAGGTGGAGGTGGAGGGTTCGACGATCCCCATCATTGTATCCGGATTCTTACGCTGCTGGAGCCATCCAAGAGGGTGACATCCATAGTCCTTTGATAGACAAATAGATAAGTAGAATCAACGGATAGAAATTGCAACATATAGTCTTCACAATAAATATTCTACAAGAATGAACGAATGAATTCCAAAGTTAATCATCACACGCCCATTAAGGTGAGAAGCCACTTAGATAAAGATATGGAAACAACATCCGCTTTAGAAACAATTCGATATACAATCGAAACAAAAGATTGGCTTTAGAATGAGCCGTAAAAACACATGATAGATTTTACTCAAAGTGTTCGTGGGCCCACACGACACGACGATAGCGGACGCCATTTAATGACAAACAAGACGTCCCCGAATCAGCATAGCCAAGGATTCTTTAAGATGTCTCGCGACCATCGAATCGACCGTGAATGGGCGGACCACCAAACGTTGAACCCCAATCTCAAATCATACATCGCCGGAAAGAAACTCAGTTACTAGAATTCCACCTATAAACTCCCAAACTTTTGGTTATGCAACTGTGTTGGGACACAGGGACAAAATATATCACCCAAACTAACAATACCTAGATCCAGCTGTATCCATCCACAACACATAACCAAGAAATCCTCGAAATCGTGTACTCGACCTTCAAAAACATCCCATGCAAGTCATGGCAATATCTTCCGACTCTCGCCGCAAAGATCGGGCTATCGTGGTTATCTCACCAACAATCGCACAAAAGAGATTTCATGTCGGTAAAACTCGTATTCAGAATCAACGAATAAAATTGGACGACAACACCGGAGCTCAACTCCCGGACACCGCCACAACCCCTAAATGTCGAGGCACCAAGAACAATGTTCTCACACAAAACCATCGGAACGATTCCAAGATACCCACGTGATCCCAAATTTTTTTAGTGAAATTTGAGAAGAGGAGAGTCAAACTTACGCCAGAGACCTCATGATCGATTTAAGGACCTGGGAGTAAAAAGAATCCTACCTCCGATATATATAATCCTAAGAATCAAAACATTTTCCATTCTAGACTCAACAACGCCAAAGAAACAATCAAGTAGGGGCTCTGTCGGGAAGGCTCCATTACCAACTTATAACGCCTCGATGCGGCTATATCTCCCACGTGTCGAGGCATGACTTAGAGGCATAACCGCATTGAAAGCAATGTCAAGTGAGGTAATCTTCACACAACCCATGTAATAAATAAGGGAAAGAGATACATAGTTGGCTTACAAATGCCACTTCAAACAGATATAAATAAACATCCATCATTCGTAGTACACTCAAGGTCCGACTACGGAACCAAAATAAAAGAAGATACCCCAAATGCTACACAGATCCCTCATCGTCCCCAACTGGGCACCAAGATCATCATCCGAAAAGACACATAGTAACGACTATGCTCCTCGTCGAACCCCACTTGAGCTCGCTGAGTCACCCGCACCGCATCATCGAAAAACCGCAACTGTTTTGAAGTACTGTGAGTCAATACCAAAGAATCTCACACCCGTAGATCAAGACTATTTAAGCTTATAGGAAGGACAGAGTATTAAAGTGGAGCTGCAGCAGTTTATCAGCATATATGGTGGCTACTTCAAGAAAAGAGAGCGAGAAGAGAAGCAAAGCACGGTCGTGAAACTAATAGCCATCAAGAAGTGATCCCAACTACTTACGCCGACATAACTCCAACATCGATTCACCCCGGACACGAGAAGAGACCATCACGTTACACACGGGTTGATGTGTATTTTATTTGAGGTCAACTTGGTCTTTACAACCGACATTAACAAATTCCATTTGCCTATAAACGGGCACGGCTTTAAGATATTACCCCAGGGTGTCCAACTTAGCCCATTATAAGCTCTCACGGTCAACAAGGATATTCTTCTACCGAAGACCCGATCAATCTCGAATCCCGGACTACAAGAATTTCGAAGAATAAAAAAGACCAAAAAGCCACCCAATGTGCCGACAACCCGATAGGAGCTGCACATATCTCGCTCTGGCACACCGGATAAGCGGGGACAGAACCGAAGAATCCGGCAAGGAATGGTCCCGACGGGTTTAGTTTGGACCATCGCCAAGGAGCACGCCCGGGGTTTAAAATAAGATGACCCTCGAGCTCGCGAAACCCGGGAAAAGGCTTAGGTGGCAAATGGTAAAACCAATGTTGGGCCTTGCCGGACGAGTCTTATTCAAAGCAACTGTCAAGGGGTCCCATAAATCACCCAACCGTAAGGAACGCTAAATCCATAACACCGTATGACGGAAACTAGGTGGCAAGAGGAACAAAACACGGCATAAGGCCGAGCCTTCCACCCTTTACCAAGTATATAGATGCATTAATTATAAGATATATATTGTGATATCCCCAACAAGTAAACATGTTCCAAAGAGGAACAACATCTCCATGTTCCAACAAGGAACAAACTTCAGCTTCACTCGCAACTAGCAACGCTTATAAGAGGGCGAGCAAAGGAAAAGAAACAACGGTTTGCTAGGAAAAGGATGGTTAGGGCTGACATGGCAATATGGGTGGATGATATAGCAAGTGGTAGGCATCGCAGCATAGGCATAGCAAAAGAGCGAGCATCAGCATAGCAAAGATAGAAGTGATTTCGAGGGTATGGTCATCTTGCCGCAATGTTTCGAGTTGTTGAAAGCTTGATCCTAAGCTGCCTTTCAACAGGTTCCTCGCTCACGATGCCTCCCGGCTCTACCCAAAGCAACAACACAAACAAAGGAACCATAATAAATCACTGCAATGCACAATCAACATGATGCAAAACATGACATGATATGGATTGATATGCAATGCGAAAAGGGAAGGTAAATGATGAACAGGCATCAACTTGGCAAACCAAGTATGCCACTGAAAGATGAGATGATTTCGTTGAAATCGATATAAAGATCATCGGAATCGGATGCACGGTTTGAAATGACAAGCAAAACAAGAATGGCCAATCTGCCATTAACCAATAATTGCCAACT
>JAHIAM010010202.1:0-15853 GCA_021605205.1 Aegilops longissima | reverse complement strand
AGTAATTGGTCCAAGATATGTAGCAAGAGGGGTTGTGGGTGTAACAATGGTATTGATGTCCTCATCAACTCTTCCGAGGTCAAACTGACAGGATGGGCACGAAATTTTTTTCGACCAATTTTTTTTTTTTGACTGCCCGGACCCAAAAACTGGAAACGGGTCAAAAAAAACTATCTATAACGGCGACCGTCTCAATACACTTAGAAACACTTAAAAACAGGATAGCCAGAAAATTTTTCGACAAGTGCGTTTTCGAAAAATTTTGGGCCTAAACGGAGGGTGGTTTCCAGATTTTTTTCGACCAAATTTTTTTTTTTCCGAAACCTACACCGGCAAGGAAACACGAATCGGAAACTAGATGGATCTCGAAAACAACCCTAATATGCAAGGAACTCGGATTGGTGGTGGATATATGGTGGTGGATATATGGCAGCGGTGGTGGTATATGGATATGGATTCAGAGCGGTGGCGGATAAGCAATGGTGGAAGATGACAAGGCGATGATGATGGTGCGGCGGCGTGACAACTTATGACCGAGAACTCAAACTCTAAAAGACTAGACTCTAAGACCAGAACTTGACACGACGATGCAACCGCAAATTCAACAAAGCAAACCCTAAAAAGATTATGCAAAGGCTCGATTGGTTCGGATATGATGAACTAACCCTAATTTTTTTGTGGCTTTTTCGTGGACTATAGGTATGAAGAACAGACTCGATCTAAACTACGGAAACTGTAAAATCTCACCGAGCAACCTGAAAATCTGATACCACTTGATAGAGGCAAAGGTGTCCCGCCTTTCGATGAGATGTTGGTTTTCGCTTTGGAGGAAGTCGACTTTGACGATCCGACTACGAACGTCGAGGACGTCGCGCCTTAGCAATCGCTAAACCAACTCCGAGAGGTTATTGACCACGCCGAGCACGATCAACTCGACCACGAGGGTCTGCTTCCTGCGAGCAAACGAAGAACAAGCAAGAAACTGAGATTGCAATCTGGATATTGCGAATATAAGATGAAAGCTTTATTGATCAAGGTGGGGTTCGTGGACGCCTTTGTCCGTCGTTGAACACAAACGGCACGCGAAGTTGCAGCTATGGCGAACTTTTAATCTAAACAAAACCCAAGGTCTAAACGGTGCCCTAAGGGCTGTATATATGGAGGAAGAGGGTGATAGAGGCAAAGGTGTCCCGATGTTTCGATGAGATGGTGGCTATCGTTTCTGTGGGAGTCGACCTTGACGATCCGACTACGATCGTGCGAGACGTCGCGCCTTAGCAATCGCTAAACCAACTTCCGAGGGTTATTGACCACGCCGAGCACGATCAACTCGACCACGAGGGCCTGTTTCCTGCGAGCAAACGAAGAACAAGCAAGAAACTGAGATTGCAATCTGGATATGGCGAATATAAGATGAAAGCTTTATTGATCAAGGTGGGGTTCTGTGACGCCTTTGTCCGGTCGTTGAACACAAACGGCACGCAGCGAAGTTGCAGCTATGGCGAACTTTAATCTAAACAAAACCCAAGGTCTAAACGGTGCCCTAAGGGCTGTATATATGGAGGAAGAGGGGGAATTTCGTGGCCCTTGGTGGAGGGGTCCAAATCAACCCTAACTCTTGTTTCCCCACATACGGACTCTAAAAACAGCCTATACTTAAGTATTTCGAAATTACATGGGCCTGGCCCAATAATAAGGTGACGAGACCTAGAATAGCCTCGGGACGACATTTATGAAGTAGCATCTTGTATATTTCGTCCAAGGCTTCATGCACCCATTATGGTGGCTTCAAAGTCCTGAAATCATCACTTGTAACTCCGTTTTGTTCCCCTTAGCATGGCATTATCTCCATGCTTGTTCTTGCTCCAATGTCCATCCTTCTCCAAGCTAGGGCCTTCATTTGTAAGCAAAACAAATGTATCCAATTTAGGCAGCATCATATTCTCATGAACATTAGAATCATTACCAAGAAACGAAAGTACCTGATAATTTAATTGGCGTGCGCGAGCTCTAGTAATTGGTCCAGTATATGTAGCAGTAGGGGCTGTGGGTGTAACAATGGTATTGATGTCCTCATCAGAGGGGGGGGGGCAATTTCGTGGCCCTTGGTGGAGGGGTCCGAAATCAACCCTAACTCTTGTTTCCCCACACATACGGACTCTAAAAACAGCCTATACTTAAGTATTTCGAAATTACATGGGCCTGGCCCACTAATAAGGTGACGCAGCACCTAGAATAGCCTCGGAACGACATTTATGAAGTAGCGTCTTGTATATTTCGTCCAAGGCTTCATGCACCCATTATGGTGGCTTCAAAGTCCTGAAATCATCACTTGTAACTCCGTTCTTGGTCCCCTTGCGCATGGTATTATCTCCATGCTTGTTCTTGCTCCAATGTCCATCCTTCTCCAAGCTAGGGCCTTCATTTGTAAGCAAAACAAATGTATCCAAGTTAGGCAGCATCATATTCTCATGAACATTAGAATCATTACCAAGAAACGAAAGTACCTGATAATTTAATTGGCGTGCGCGAGCTCTAGTAATTGGTCCAGTATATGTAGCAGTAGGGGCTGTGGGTGTAACAATGGTATTGATGTCCTCATCATACATCAAGGATGGTTATCTTATGAGAGCTAACAAACTTTGCATTCCCGAGTCTTCTCTTCGTTTGCTCCTTTTGCAAGAGGCTCATGGAGGCGGACTCATGGGACACTTTGGACGCGAAAAGACATTCGCCACGCTCTCCAACAACTACTTTTGGCCCAAGATGTTCCGCGACGTCTCGCGCTTCACCAACCGATGCTATAAATGTCGCAAAGCTAAGTCTAAAGCTCAATCTCATGGTCTTTACATGCCTCTTCCTATTCCATATCAACCATGGGAAGACATTAGCATGGATTTTGTACTTGGTTTGCCTAGGACTCAAAATGGCAAGGATTCCGTGTTTGTTGTTGTGGATAGATTTTCTAAGATGGCACATTTCATTCCTTGCAACAAGATAGACGATGCTTCACATGTTGCAAATCTCTTTGTAGGGAAATCTTGCGACTCCATGGCGCATCAAAGACAATCGCTCCGATCGTGACGTCAAGTTCTTGAGTTACTTTTGGAAGACACTATGTGCCAAGCTCGGCATCAAGCTCTTGTTCTCATCGGCATACCATCCTCAAACCGATGGCCAAACGGAGGTGACGAACCGCACACTATCCACTCTACTTCGTATCTTGATCAAGAAGAACATCAAGGAGTGGGAAGCATGTCTACCCATCGCCGAGTACGCCTACAATCGTGCAAGACATTCAACTACCGGCAAGTCCCCCTTCGAGGTCGCCTACGGTTTCAACCCATTGTCCCCATTGGACATTCTACCACTTCCTCTCCAAGAGCGCACCAACATGGATGCAAGTGAACGAGCAAGCTACATCAAGAAGATGCACGAAGATACAAGGCACACCATTGAGCGCCAAGTACAACGCCAAGCAAACAAGCTCAACGCCAACAAGCAACCCATCGTCTTCAACATTGGTGATCTAGTGTGGCTACACCTTCGCAAGGACCGCTTCCCCAAAGAACGCAAGTCCAAGCTTCTCCCTCGAGCCGATGGACCTTTCAAGGTGCTAGCACGCTACAACGACAACGCTTACAAGATCGACATACCTCGAGACAAGTACAACGTGAGCGACATCTTCAACGTCAAGAACCTTGCACCTTTCCATGGAGATGAAGCTTTTGATCCGAGGCCGGATCTCTCCCAAGGGGGGGGGGGGGAGATGATGCGGAGCATCCACGATCATCCCCATGGACCTACAACCGTCTCATCAAGAGCCAAGAGGACCCATGACACGAGCTAGAGCTAGAGCTCTCGAGAACGAGGTGACCTCTTTCCTTATTGATATCACACATGATCCCCTCGAGACATGGCTACTACCTAAGTCCGATATGCTATGCGTGACTAGGTGTCAAGGGGAACCTCCCGAGGATGCACGTGAAGATGGACAAGCCGCCAAGTACAAGGAGGAAGAAACACGACGAGAGGACCCGGAAGAATCTGCACAGCCCGGACATCCGGCCCCAAGTCCCGGACATCCGGCTCTTCACGAAGCCCCTGATATCCGGCCCGTCGCCTGAAATCCGCCCCTCCATCACCGAATGCACTGAGACCACGACCAGCCGGACATCCGCCTCCCGCCGGACATCCGCCCGTCCAAGCCCGGATATCCGGCCTGAAGCCCGGAAATCCGGCTCCACTCATCCGGTTCTGCTGAAATGGTCGCCCCAGCCCGGACATCCGGGCTGAGAGCCCGGACATCCGGCGCCTCGCGAAGGCCCGGACATCCGGCCCGACGCCCGGACGTCCGGCCTCCCCTGCCTGCGCGCAGTGTCTCAGGGCCTTGCCCTTGTACCCCTTCGCCCGAGACTATATATACTTGATCCCCTCCTCTTTCTAGGGTTAGCTTTGGATTAGCTCATGTTTAGGTGAGAGAGCCTTTGCTCATCCACTTGGCTACTTCTCCTCGCAGATCAGGACCTCTACGGAGAAGATCCCCAAGCGGATTCAAGACCCCCTTCTAGGGTGGACCCATTAAGACCTCCTCTCGGAGAAGAACGGCTACTCGTGTATCCTTACCTTTGTTGATCTCGAATCTTGTGCCACTCTATGTGTTTGATAATCTAGCACTTGTGTGATTGGTTTCTTGTCGGTTGAGTGACTTCTCTCTCGTTTTCCCCGTGTTTTCCCTCTTGTTCTTCCGCGTGTTCATCGTGATTCACCATAGGATCCGCTCCAACGTGAAAGATCGCCCACGTAGGGTTCCGCCCTACATCATCCATCTTTTGCTTCTCCTTATGCTAAGTGATTGACGCATACTTCTTGGGAACAATATTACATCAAGGATGGTTATCTTATGAGAGCTAACAAACTTTGCATTCCCTAGTCTTCTCTTCGTTTGCTCCTTTTGCAAGAGGCTCATGGAGGCGGACTCATGGGACACTTTGGACGTGACAAGACATTCGCCACGCTCTCCAACAACTACTTTTGGCCCAAGATGTTCCGCGACGTCTCACGCTTCACCACCCGATGCTATACATGTCGCAAAACTAAGTCTAAAGCTCAATCTCATGGTCTTCACATGCCTCTTCCTATTCCTTATCAACCATGGGAAGACATTAGTATGGATTTTGTACTTGGTTTGCCTAGGACTCAGAATGGCAAGGATTCCGTATTTGTTGTTGTGGATAGATTTTCTAAGACGGCACATTTCATTCCTTGCAACAAGATAGACGATGCTTCACATGTTGAAAATCTCTTTTGTAGGGAAATCTTGTGACTCCATGGCGTACCAAAGACAATCGTCTCCGATCGTGACGTCAAGTTCTTGAGTTACTTTTGGAAGACCCTATGCGCCAAGCTCGGAATCAAGCTCTTGTTCTCCTCGGCATACCATCCTCAAACCGACAGCCAAACGGAGGTGACGAATCACAAGACTATCCACTCTACTTGTGTCTTGATCAAGAAGAACATCAAGGAGTGGAGGCATGTCTACCCATCGCCGAAAGCACGCCTACAACCGTGCAAGACACTCGACTACCGGCAAGTCCCCCTTCGAGGTCGTCTACGGTTTCAACCCGTTGTCCCCATTGGACATTCTACCACTTCCTCTCCAAGAGCGCACCAACATGGATGCAAGTGCACGAGCAAGCTACATCAAGAAGATGCACGAAGATACAAGGCACACCATTAAGCGCCAAGTACAACGACAAGCAACCAAGCTCAACGCCAACAAGCAACCCATCGTCTTCAACATTGGTGATCTAGTGTGGCTACACCTTCGCAAGGACCGCTTCCCCAAAGAATGCAAGTCCAAGCTTCTACCTCGAGCCGATGGACCCTTCAAGGTGCTCGCACGCTACAACGACAATGCTTATAAGATCGACATACCTCACGACAAATACAACGTGAGCGACATCTTCAACGTCAAGGACCTCGCACCATACCATCGAGATGAAGCTTTTGATCCGAGGTGGGATCTCTCCCAAGGGGGGGGGGCAGATGATGCGGAGCATCCCACGATCATCCCCATGCATCCACAACCGTCTCATCAAGAGCCAAGAGGACCCATGACACGAGCTAGAGCTAGAGCTCTCGAGAACGAGTTGACTTCCTTCCTTATTGATATCACATATGATCCACTCGAGACATGGCTACTACCTAAGTCCGATATGCTATGCATGATTAGGTGTCAAGGGGAACCTCCCGAGGGTGCACGTGAAGACGGACAAGCCACCAAGTCCATGGATGAAGAGAACCAACGGAAACGGGCAAGTTCAACTCCCAGGCCCCGGACATTTGGCCGAAGCCCCGGACATCCGGCCCCTGGAGCATCCACCTCAAGATCGCCAAGCTGCCCAAGGCTACTGAGGTCTGACATCCGCCTCCGACCCCGGACATCCGGCCCAGCCGGATATCCGCCTGGCTCGAATCCGCACCTCTCACCCGATTCGGCGAAGTGGCCGCCCAGCCGGACATCCGCCGGATAGCTGGACATCCGGCGCCTCATGGCCCGGACATCCGCCCGACGCCGGACATCCGCCTCCCCTGCGTCACAGCAAGGTATCCGGACGAGTCCCATGTACCTCTTCGCCCCCCTAGACTATATATACTCCATCCCCTTCCTCTTTCTAGGGTTAGCTTAGGTTAAGCTCATGTTTGTGTGAGAGCCTTGCTCATCCACTTGGTTACTTCTCCTCGGAGCTCAGGACCTCTGCGGAGAAGATCCCCCAAGCGGATTCAAGACCCCCTTCTAGGGTGGACCCCATCAAGGCCTCCTCATGGAGAAGAACGGTTACCGTTTGTACCTTTCCTTTGTTGATCTTGAATCTTGTGCCACCTTATGTGTTCGGTGATCTAGCGCTTGTGTGATTGATCTCTTGTTGGTTTAGTGATTTCTCTCTCGTTTCCTCCATGTTTCCCTCTTGTTCTTCCGCGTGTTCTTCGTGATTCCCCGTAGGATCCGCTCCAACGTGAAAGATCATCCACGTATGGTTCCGCTCTACATCATCTTGGTATCATGAGCCACGTTGATCACGTTTTTGGAGCCCCTACCCCGTGTTTTCTAGCTTGATTTTGTTGATTTCGTCCTAAATCAGAAAATCCCCACCAAAAATAGCCCCAAATTTTTTTTGTGATTTGTTAGTTTTGATGATGTTTTGTTGATTTTGATCCATGGATTTGCTTGGTTTCGAGTGGATCTAGCATTTCCCCAAGTTTCCCCACTTTCCATCCGCGAAATCTCTCCAATTTTGACCTTCAAATCATCAATTTCCGCCCCCAATTCGAAACTTTCCGCCCCAAACGAGATCTGGATTCGTCGGGCCGGACATCCGGGCCCCAAGCCGGGCGGAACCCTACGTGGATGATCTTTCACGTTGGAGCGGATCCTACGGGGAATCACGAAGAACACGCGGAAGAACAAGAGGGAAACACGGAGGAAACGAGAGAGAAATCACTTAACCAACAAGAGATCAATCACACAAGCGCTAGATCACCGAACACATATGGTGGCACAAGATTCAAGATCAACAAAGGAAAGGTACAAACGGTAACCGTTCTTCTCCGTGAGGAGGCCTTGATGGGGTCCACCCTAGAAGGGGGTCTTGAATCCGCTTGGGGGATCTTCTCCGCAGAGGTCCTGAGCTCCGAGGAGAAGTAACCAAGTGGATGAGCAAGGCTCTCACACAAACATGAGCTAAACCTAAGCTAACCCTAGAAAGAGGAAGGGGATGGAGTATATATAGTCTAGGGGGCGAAGAGGTATATGGGCTTCGGCCCTTTACTGTGCGCAGACAGGCGGAGCCGGATGTCCGGGCGTCGGGCCGGATGTCCGGGGTTTCGGGAGATGCCGGATGTCCGGGCTAGGGGGCCGGATGTCCGGGCTGGCGGGGAGACTTCAGAGGTTCAAAAGCGTGTCGCCGGATTTCCGGGTGAGTGGCCGGATGTCCGGGCTTGGGCCGGATGATAAAGGCAAAGGTGTCCCTATGTTTCGATGAGATGATAACTATCGATTTGGCAGAGACGACTTTGACGATCCGACTACAAACGTGCACGACGTTGCGCCTTAGCAATCGCTAAACCAACTCCGAGAGGTTATTGACCACGCCGAGCACGATCAACCTGCCCACGAAGGTCTATTACGCAAGCAATCAAGAACAAGCAAGAATATGATAAAGCAATCTGAATATTGCGAATATATATGAAGTATTGATAATGGTGGGGATCCGTAAGCGGTCTTGGTCTGGTCGTTGGACACAAACGGCACACGTTGCAATGGCTAACTTTAACTAAACAAATCCCAAGGAAAAAGCTACTAGATGGATCTACTTATATAGGAGCAAGGGTGGCGGCCAAGGAGGTGGGAGGACGTCCCAAGGCAGCCTAAAACTAACCCTAGGTCTTACAAGGCCAATGGGCCCAAGTGGAGGTGACGTAACACCTTTGGACTTGTAGTTTGACTCGGATTCTGCTGCAAAGATCAGATTGTTTCGTCCATAACTCAACGCTCCGGACGGATTTTAAGGTGATTCCAATTGGGTTGGAAAATTCAAGAAATCTATTTTCCAACAAAAAAAGAATCAACCAATTTGGAGTCCGTATGAAAAAGTTATTGACGTTTTGAGTCAGGTATGTCTATGCAGTCCGAATCTGAGTCCAGAACGTGAGAGACTTGGACTCTATCTTCTCTTGGGCCAAAAGTGACGTGAGAGAACTTTTTGAACAGCAGGTAAACATCTCTTTCTTCCTTATCTTCATATGTGGATTGTACAAATGTCCCAAACACCTGCAATTAGACATGGCACAAAAGTTTGTGAAGTATTTTTGTCCTGGATGACATAAATAAATTATTGCATAGTTTGCATTAGAAATCACCTCACAAATATACATGTATGCAATATTTTTGGTCGTATCCAAGGTAATCATGTCCTCATCATCCTCCCTTCTTGAAAACAAAGCCGCCCTCGCTTGCTTAGTCTGAAATATGGCTAACAAAAGAGACAAGGTGTACATGTTGTATATGTATATGTCATCCATTTTTACTTCCCTTGATTTTTGCACATATGACACATGGATAGATGAGTAACTTGCATAGTTCATAAAATCTGAAGCCAAAACATTATCACAAGAAGTAGAAGGCATGAAAATATTACAACTCAGTTTGCACATATAAGTGAAGCTCTTATTCATTTCAAAAGATTGACAATGTTCATCATTAAACCATCCCAACATTGATGAATAAACCTTACTTGCATCAAGTTTACATGCTACAACATGCTTAAATAAGCAAACATGCAATAAGTCATTCCACACAGAATCATCACCAAGATTAGAGGTCATATCAAAATGATTAAACATTGATTCTTTTACATCAATAGTTAATTCAATGGGTGCACTCAAAATTGTTGGTATTTCAGTTGTTTGATCACATGACGCATTCATGATAGTATCAAGATTCTCTAAAATAGGTGATGTGCTCAAATCACCAGTTAACTCAACACATGATGCATTCAAGTTAACTAGGGATGCATCATTCTCATGTGAAGTTATATCATTAATACCTTTACTGTTACCTTGTCGCAAAGACGTAGCTGATGTAGGTACGTGATAGGGGCAAAGGTGTCCCGTCTTTCGATGAGATGTTGGTTTTCGCTTTGGAGGAAGTCGACTTTGACGATCCGACTACTTAACGTCTTGAGGACGTCGCGCCTTAGCAATCGCTAAACTAACTCCGAGAGGTTATTGACCACGCCGAGCACGATCAACCTGACCACGAGGGTCTGCTTCTGCGAGCAAACGAAGAACAAGCAAGAAACTGAGATTGCAATCTGGATATTGCGAATATAAGATGAAAGCTTTATTGATCAAGGTGGGGTTCTCAGGCGCCTTTGTCCGGTCGTTGAACACAAACGGCACGCGAAGTTGCAGCTATGGCGAACTTTTAATCTAAACAAAACCCAAGGTCTAAACGGTGCCCTAAGGGCTGTATATATGGAGGAAGAGGGGGGAATTTCGTGGCCCTTGGTGGAGGGGTCCGAAATCAACCCTATCTCTTGTTTCCCCACACATACGGACTCTAAAAATAGCCTATACTTGTGTATTTCGAAATAACAAGGGCCTGGCCCACTAATAAGGTGACGCAGCACCAGAATAGCCTCGGGACGACATTTATGAAGTAGAATCTTGTATATTTTGTCCAAGGCTTCATGCACCCAGTATGGTGGCTTCAAAGTCCTGAAATCATCACTTGTAACTTCGTTCTTGTTCCCCTTGCGCATGGCATTATCTCCATGCTTGTTCTTGCTCCAATGTCCATCCTTCTCCAAGCTAGGGCCTTCATTTGTAAGCAAAACAAATGTATCCAATTTAGGAAGCATCATATTCTCATGAACATTAGAATCATTACCAAGAAACGAAAGTACCGATAATTTAATTGGCGTCGCGAGAGCTCTAGTAATTGGTCCAAGATATGTAGCGGAAGGGGCTGTGGGTGTAACAATGGTATTGATGTCCTCATCATCCTCCCCTTCTTGAAATGAAGTCATCCTCGACGGAAGCTCATCTTCCTCACCTGATGAGGACATGACTACCTTGGATGAGACCAAAAATATTGCATACATGCATATTTCTCAGGTGATTTCTAGTGCAAACTATTCAATAATATATTTATGTTATCCAGAACAAAAATACTTCACATACTTTTGTGTTTTGTCTAATTGCAGGTGTATGGGACATTTGTACAATCCACATATGAAGATAAGGGAGAAAGAGATCTTTACCTGCTGTTCAAAAAGTTCTCTCACGTCACTTTGGGCCCAAGAGAAGATAGAGTCCAAGTCTCTCACGTTCTGGACTCAGATTCGGACTGCACAGACATACCTGACTCAAAACGTCTATAACTTTTTCATACGGACTCCAAATTGGTTGATTCTTTTTTTGTTGGAAAATAGATTTCGTGCATTTTCCAACTCAATTGGAATCACCTTAAAATCCGTCCGGAGCGTTGAGTTATAGACGAAACAATCTGATGCTGCAGCAGAATCCGAGTCAAACTACAAGTCCAAAGGTGTTACGTCACCTCCGCTTGGGCCCATTGGCCTTGTACGACCTAGGGTTAGTTTTAGGCTGCCTTGGGACGTCCTCCCACCTCCTTGGCCGCCACCCCTTGCTCCTATATAAGTAGATCAATCTAGTAGCTTTTTCCTTGGGTTTTGTTTAGATTAAAAGTTCGCCATAGTTGCAACTTCGCATTTCGCTTGTGTTCAACGACTGACAAAGGCGCCAGAGAACCCCACCTTGATCAATAAAGCTTTCATCTTATATTCGCAATATCCAGATTGCAATCTCAGTTTCTTGCTTGTTCTTCGCTTGCTCGCAGGAAACAGGTCCTCGTGGTCGTTGATCGTGCTCGGCGTGGTCAATAACCCTCGGAAGTTGGTTTAGCGATTGCTAAGGCGCGACGTCTCGCGACGATCGTAGTCGGATCGTCAAGGTCGACTCCACGTAAACGATAGCCACCATCTCATCGAAACATCGGGACACCTTTGCCTCTATCAAGTGGTATCGAGCCCTTGGTGGAGGGTCCAAATCAACCCTAACTCTTGTTTCCCCACACATACGGACTCTAAAACAGCCTATACTTAAGTATTTCGAAATTACATGGGCCTGGCCCACTAATAAGGTGACGCAGCACCTAGAATAGCCTCGGGACGACATTTATGAAGTAGCATCTTGTATATTTCGTCCAAGGCTTCATGCACCCATTATGGTGGCTTCAAAGTCCTGAAATCATCACTTGTAACTCCGTTCTTGTTCCCCTTGCGCATGGCATTATCTCCATGCTTGTTCTTGCTCCAATGTCCATCCTTCTCCAAGCTAGAGCCTTTGCTTAATCGGTTGCATCGTCGTGTCGAGTTGCTGGTCTTAGTGTCTAGTTCGTTTAGAGTTTCGAGTTCTGTTCACATTAGTCACGCCGCTGCATCGTTATCGCCTGCTGATCACCATCCATCCATCAATTTCCACCACGTGCTACCCACCGCTCATTGTCATAACCATAGTTGAGATCGCTCACATCTTCGCCGATCCAATCTGCATCTTATCCAGTTTGTCTTGGAAAGAGGGAGAAAAAAGATAGAGAAAAAAGAGAGAAAAAGGAAAAAAAAAAAGAGAGAGAAGAAAAGAAAAAAAAGCGTGAGAAAAAAGAGGAAAAAAAACCGGATCTATCTAGAATCAATCTCGTACCTGAATTCGGATTGGAATCTGTTTTATGCACTGTTCAGTAAAACAGGTGTATCTTCCTCATACGAAGTCCGTTTTGACTCCGTAAGTACTCAAATTAAAGCTAGAGACGAGGCGCATCTAAATAGTTGCAGAAGCTAGTTCAATATTTGACACCTCAAAATCGGCTTCTAAATAGGTGTTTTGCCCTCTGAAGTTCGTGAACACAGCTTGTTCCAATTTTTCAGGCCAGTTTTAGAATTCTTTGACTCCTCGTATCAACTCGAATTGAGTGATTCTTTTGCATTGGAAAGCTTGAGTTAGTAGCATTCTTTGAAATAATTTATCAGAAAATTGGCTCAAACTTTTCAAGAGGAAAGTTGGAGAGAGTTGTTGTATGTCTTGCTTGGCAGTTGTTTTCATCATTATCTTCACTGCCAGTGATCTTCACTTATATCTTGCTGTCAAGAGCTACTTAGTATCCTTCATTGATGCTAGTTGTGCTATGCCGTGACCTCATTAGTGTTCTAGGCTCGCGTCTCTAGTCCGGTCTAGCCTAGGACCAGCACAGATCCGTCGTTGAGCGCTTATTCAACATTGCATCTTTGAATTGATTATTGCTAATCTTTTGCTACCATATATAGCCAACCCAGCTCCACATATTTCTACACGTGTATATAATGACGCTCCCCGGCAATCGCTTTACTCAATATTCGAGTTACTTGACACCGCTGGTTGCCGATCACCGCTTTCTTTGCATGGTAAGAACTTGTAAGACATTGATATTTGCTTTATCGTGAGCGCTTTTACCACCACATCCTAGTAGTTATAGGAACATTATTTTTGGATTTTGTTTCTTGTTCTACTAATCATGACAGGATCCAGAGTCAATTCATGGGCTTTGTCGATCGCGGGAGACATGCCACCACCTATGCAAATACCACAACCGTCACGAGAGGTGCACAAACATCCAAATGCACATGATCAGGTTCATGTTTCTATACCACCATTTAATGGCCGTTTTAGACCTCCTTTATATATTGAATGTGAGTTAGACATAAATAATATATTTGCTTCCCATAATTTTGATGAACGTAAAAAAGTTATGGTTGCGGTTGGTTCTTTCACTGGTTATGCTCTAGTTTGGTGGAGTGAATATTGTCGATTACACCTGATTATGTACCTAATACTTGGGATGATTTAAAACATGTCATGAGAGATAGATTCGTCGATGTTTATTATACTCGTGCCATGATTAAAAAATCTGGAACATTTAAAACAAGGTAGTGACACCGTAACAAAATATTATGATGATTTACAAACTACCTTGTTGCACTCATTTTAGAAGAAAGTGAAGAAGATTTTATGGATAGATTTTGGGGAGGATTAAACCATAATATTCAGGAGATACTAATTCATGAAGAGTGTTATCCTATGGACCATTTGTTTCGTCTTGCTTGCAAAGCTGAACAGGAAATAAAACGACGTGTTGCCCACAAGGAGAACAAGCGCACGGTGCACATTACAACTGTTGATACAGATGTTTATTCAACTACTAGGCGTACTATGACAACCACATCCGTTGTTGTGAGGACTACATCATCTCCACCATGTGACACATCACCATCGAGAGTGCCTGCATCATCTGAGTTGACTATAAGAGGTAATGACAAAGGTACAGATTTTCCACTTTTACATGAGAATGATGCATGCCTAGTTAACTTGAATACATCATGTGTTGAGCTACCCACTACTTTGATCACACCACCTATTTTAGAGGATTATATTGATAATTTGACTTTGCCATGTGATCAAACAACTGAAATACCAACAATTTTGAGAGCACCCATTGAATTAACTATTGATGCAAAAGAATCAATGTTTAATCATTTTGATACGACCTCTAATCTTGGTGATGATTCTGTGTCGAATGACTCATTGCATGTTTGCTTATCTAAGCATGTTGTAGCATGTAAATTTGATTCAAATAAGGTTTACTCACCAATGTTGGGATGGTTTAATGATGAACATTGTCAATCTCTTGAAATAAATAAGAGCTTCACTTATATGTGCAAACTGAGTTGCAGTATTTTCAAGCCTTCTAGTTCTTGTGCTAATTTGTTGGCTTTAGATTCTATGAACTATGCAAGTTACTCATCTATTCATGTGTCATATATGCAAAAATCAAGGGAAGTAAAATGGATGACGATACATATACAACATGTACACCTTGTCTCTTTTGTTAGCCACATTTCAGATTAAGCAACGCCGAGGACGGCTTTGTTTTCAAGAAGGGGAGGATGATGAGGACATGACTACCTTGGATGAGACCAAAAATATTGCATACATGCATATTTCTCAGGTGATTTCTAGTGCAAACTATTCAATAATATATTTATGTTATCCGAACAAAAATACTTCACATACTTTTGTGTTTTGTCTAATTGCAGGTGTATGGGACATTTGTACAATCCACATATGAAGATAAGGGAGAAAGAGATCTTTACCTGCTGTTCAAAAAGTTCTCTCACGTCACTTTGGGCCCAAGAGAAGATAGAGTCCAAGTCTCTCACGTTCTGGACTCAGATTCGGACTGCACAGACATACCTGACTCAAAACGTCTATAACTTTTTCATACGGACTCCAAATTGGTTGATTCTTTTTTTGTTGGAAAATAGATTTCGTGCATTTTCCAACTCAATTGGAATCACCTTAAAATCCGTCCGGAGCGTTGAGTTATAGACGAAACAATCTGATGCTGCAGCAGAATCCGAGTCAAACTACAAGTCCAAAGGTGTTACGTCACCTCCGCTTGGGCCCATTGGCCTTGTACGACCTAGGGTTAGTTTTAGGCTGCCTTGGGACGTCCTCCCACCTCCTTGGCTGCCACCCCTTGCTCCTATATAAGTAGATCCATCTAGTAGCTTTTTCCTTGGGTTTTGTTTAGATTAAAAGTTCGCCATAGTTGCAACTTCGCGTGCCGTTTGTGTTCAACGACTGCACAAAGGCGCCACAGAACCCCACCTTGATCAATAAAGCTTTCATCTTATATTCGCAATATCCAGATTGCAATCTCAGTTTCTTGCTTGTTCTTCGCTTGCTCGCAGGAAACAGGCCCTCGTGGTCGTTGATCGTGTTCGGCGTGGTCAATAACCCTCGGAAGTTGGTTTAGCGATTGCTAAGGCGCCGACGTCTCGCGACGATCGTAGTCGGATCGTCAAGGTCGACTCCCACAGAAACGATAGCCACCATCTCATCGAAACATCGGGACACCTTTGCCTCTATCATCACCCAAATAAGGCTTCAAATCTGCAATGTTATAAGTGGGACTAACCCCAAAATCTGCAGGCAGCTCAAGTTTATATGCATTATCATTTATTTTCTCTAACACCTTAAATGGACCATCAGACGTGGCATTAGCTTTGATTTATGCAAATTAGGAAACCTATCCTTACGCAAATGTAACCAAACAAGATCTCCGGTGCAAAGACAACATGTTTTCTACCCTTATCTCCAAAGAAGTTTATATTTAGCATTCATACGCTCAATGTTTTCCTTAGTTATCTCATGCATTTTTAAAATCAATTCA
>JAHIAM010010198.1:0-11310 GCA_021605205.1 Aegilops longissima | reverse complement strand
GTTCCACTTAACTTGCGTGTTGTTGAACACCCAACGTCCCTCCTGGTGTGATTGGCTGGTTTTTTGGGGGTGCCATGTATCCGCACAAGCGATCGAGTATCCGGTCCAAGTTGGACGGGCCCCGTATTTCTTTTGAATGGCTTTCCACGACCGGGAGCTCAACCGCATTGACGCCGATCTTCGTGTTATCGCCTAACGGGCGCTTGTTCTTGTTGGACGCCAGAACGCTCCGCGGCTATATCTCCCACATGTCGAGGCACGACTTAGAGGCATAACCGCATTGAAAGCAATGTCGCAAGTGAGGTAATCTTCACACAACCCATGTAATAATTAAGGGAAAGATACATAGTTGGCTTACAAGCCACTTCACACAAGACATAAATAAACATCCATCATTCAGAGTACACTCAAGGTCCGACACGGAACCAAAATAAAAGAAGATACCCCAAATGCTAACACAGATCCTCGAATCGCTCTAACGGGCACCACTACGATCATCCGAAAGACACATAGTAACACCCGCCTCGTCGAACTCCCACTTGAGCTCGGTGGAATCACCTGACCGCATCGCGGAACCTGCAACTGTGTTGAAGTATCTGTGAGTCACGGGACTCAGCAATCTCACACCCGCGAGATCAAGACTATTTAAGCTTATAGGAAGGACTGAGTAGTAAAGTGGAGCTGCAAGCTTCAGCATATATGGTGGCTACCGCAAAAGAGAGCGAGAAGAGAAGCAAAGCACGGTCGTGAAACTAGTAGTGATCAAGAAGTGATCTTGAACTACTTACGCCGACATAACTCCAACACTGTTCACTTCCGGACTCACCGAGAAGAGACCATCACGTTACACACGCGTTGATGTGTATTTTATTGAGATCCACTTTAGGTTTTCTACAACCGACATTAACAAATTCCCATCTGCCTCCTAACCGGGCACGGCTTTCAAAGATATTACCCAGGGTGTCCCAACTTAGCCCATTATAAGCTCTCACGGTCAACGGGATATTCTTCTACCGGAAGACCCGATCAATCTCGAACCGGACTACAAGACATTTCGACAAAGAATAAAACAAGACCAGAAGCCACCCGACTGTGCCGACAATTCCCGATAGGAGCTGCACATATCTCGCTCGTACACACCGGATAGGTCAGCCTACGAGTAAAACCAGCCTCGAAGTTGCCCCGAGGTGGCCCGCAGTTCGCCGTTCGGGCCAGCACCAAGGAGCACCGTCCGGGGAAATAAAGATGACCCTCGGCTCGCGAAACCCGGGGAAAAAGGCTTAGGTGGCAAATGGTAAAACCAATGTTGGGCCTTGCCGACGAGTCTTATTCAAAGCGAACTGTCAAGGGGGTCCCATAAATCACCCAACCGTAAGGAACGCAAAATCAAGGAACATAACACCGTATGACGGAAACTAGGGTGGCAAGAGGGAACAAAACACTGGCATAAGGCCGAGCTTCCACCCTTTACCAAGTATATAGATGTATTAATTAGCAGATATATATTGTGATATCCCCAACAAGTAAACATGTTCCAAATAAGGAACAACATCTCCATGTTCCAACAAGGAACAAACTTCAGCTTCACCCGCAACTAGCAACGCTTATAAGAGGGCGAGCAAAGCGGTAACATAGCCAATCAACGGTTTGCTAGGAAAGGATGGTTAGAGGCTGACATGGCAATATGGGTGGCATGATAAGCAAGTGGTAGGCATCGCAGCATAGGCATAGCAAAAGAGCGAGCAACTAGCATAGCAAAGATAGAAGTGATTTCGAGGGTATGGTCATCTTGCTCGCAATGTTCTCTGAGTTGTCGAAAGCTTGATCCTCGAAAACGCTCTCAACAGGTCCTCGTTCACGCACTCGCCCCGACTCTACCCAAAGCAACAACACAAACAAAGGAACCACAATAAATCACGGTGCAATGCACAATCAACATTATGCAAAACATGCATGATATGCATGATGGATATGCAATGCTTATTGCGCCCGAAGGTAAAGATGAACCAGGCATCAACTTGGCAAACCAAGTATGCCACTGAAAGATGAGATGATTTCGTTGAAATCGATATAAAGATCACCGAATCGGATGCACGGTTTGCAAATGGCAAGCAAAACAAGAATGGCCAAATCTGCCATTAACAACATGATGCCACTTAGCAAGCAACAAATAATTGCTACTGCACCCAAACGTATCAACAAAGCACATGGCAGTGATCTACACATGATGCTCGACAAAAGATGAGCACTGAGCTACGGCTAGTTCACATCATAACATGTTCAAACAAGCATGGCAAAAGTGCAAAATAATCAGGCTGACATGGCAAAAACAGTAACAGGTTGCAATGTTCAGAGCATCAAAACTACATGCTACAGAACTTAAAATAGAAAAACAAGGCATGGCATGAATCTACTCAAAGCCTAGAACAAAAGTCCCTTACTGACCATAAGCCAAAAAGACTAGAAAATATAGTAACACCCATGTCAATATTGAAAGTCTGTTAACAGATTCAGCAACTTGACATGTCAAAACTGATAACGAGATGGCATGTTAACAAGCTCAATGCACTACTACAGAGCCCCAAATGATAAACTAAGCATACATACATCAAGAAGACATGACATAGAAGACATACATGGCAAGAACAATAACATAGCCTATATGGGTCAACCACAACAAGCTTGGCAAAATTGAATAACACGATACAATCTGCCAGGAAACATTTGATAGCAAAAGTAGAGCTCGATTGACTCAAGCTATGGCATCCCATAATTGCAAACAAAGGCATGGATGGATGGAGCAAATCATGCTTTACAAAACTCCCTTACTGAAGTATCTCAAAATATGCATAGATCTCGGTATCATCAAGCAAACATGGCATCCAAAACAGCTAAAACAGGGCTGAAATCATCAACATTGGGACACCTACTTTGCATGCTTGTGCTAGTCACCACATAGATCACAAAAATACATGGCATATACCCCTGAAAGATGACATGGCATTTTACAAAACACATGTAGGACTCAAATTCATAGGGTGCACATATTAATCATAGCAAAATAACAAAAGTGCAACTTCTGATAAAAATCAGAAACTAACAGCACATAGCACTCTTCCAACAGCATTTCGGGCATCAAGATGAGCTCAAATGAAAATGATGCAATGGAATGAAATGATCTACTCTTCGTGACGAACATTTTGACATATTATACGCGAAAATGGATCTACGGATGCGAAGATATAGCAGTTGAATATTGCACAAAATTACAAAGATTTAAGGACTTAGGAAAAAAGGGGGGGAGAAGAGAGTCAACGGTCGGTTACGAGGCCGGATCGGATCGGGCCGATCGGGCTGCCGGGCGCGGCGCTGGCTCGCGGGTGGCGGCCGGCGAGGGAAGGAGGCGGTGGCGGCGGGCGCGGCGGGCGTTGCCGGCGCCTGCGGCGGCTACGGAGGTCAGGGCGTGAGCCGGCTGGGCGCCGGCGACGGCGAGGCGGGCGGCTGGCCGGTCGGAGGTCGCCGAGACGGCGCGAAGGCGGCGCGGCGGGCGGAGCGCCGGGCGACGGCGGCGGGCGATCGCGCGGGCGGCGGCGGAATCGCCCCTGCGGTCGGCGCGCTCCCGGGGCGGGAGCGGACGGCGGCGGAGGTGGCCATGGCGCACTCAATGGCCGGAGCGGCGGGATCTGTCCGCGGGCGGCGGACGGCTGTCCAAGCGCTTTCAGGGTTTCGGAAGGATGATCCGGACTGGAGGTTTGCTTAAATAGGCATAGAGGGAGCTAGGAGAGTCCAAATGAGGTGTAGTTTCCCACACGATCGTGATCGAACGACGGAGAGCATGGAGGTGACTTAGATGGGTTATTGGGCTGTTTTGATGGGGTGTTGGGCTGCAACTTAAAAGAGGCCTTTGAGAGGCGGTTAACCGTTGAGTACCAAACGAGCTCCAAATGACCAAACTTGACCGTGGTCTCCGGTGTTATACCAAGGCCACTAGGCAAACCTCGTCCATTTCGAGAAGGTTTAATACCCGCACACGAAAACGAAAAGGACCGCGGGAGATAGGAGTGCCGGATTGCAAAACGGACAACGGAAAAATGCTCGAATCATGAGATAACACGATGCAAATGCGATGCACATGATGACATAATATAAAAATGCATGACACGGACAAAATGCAAAAGGAGAAAACCCAACCACGGAGGAATATCATATATCAATGCCGAAAATGGCAAGAGTTGGAGTTACAATTATGGAAAGTTACTCCGGGTGTTACAACACTCCACCACTACAAGAGGATCTCGCCCCGAGATCTAGGACGAAAGAACTCCGGATACTCGAACGGAGGTGATCTCACGCCCCTGTGTAGCTTCGGTCGGAATGGTGTGACCACTTCACTTTCAGGAATTTGATTGACTTGTTGAGTCTTGCGCCGGTTTCTTCAAGAATAGCAACGGGTGCTCATGATAAGAGAGATCTTCTTGAAGGTCAATCTTCGTTGATAGTGCTCAGGAGTCTTGAAGCACTTGCGGTGTGACACGTGAAACACATCGCACGCTTGCAAAGTTGGATGGAAGCTCGTTGATAGGCTAGATCGCTTTTTCCCAATGATCTTGAAAGGACCCACGATCTAGGGGCAAGCTTCCTTGATACCGGGTTTACGAGTGCCTTTCATTGAGAGACGCGAGGTAGACATGGTCTCCGATTTCAAAATCACATCACGGTGCTTATCATCATAATATCTCTTCTCGCGCGATTATGCTGCCTTTGAGATTTTCACGAATGACTTGGCACATTTCTTCCGCTTCGGATCAAGTCATTGCCAAGAAGTTGGCGCTCAATTGCCTCGCATCAATTGAGAGGAGTACGCACTTTCTCGCCATAGAGAATTTCAATGGGGCCTTGACCGAACTCGCTTGGAAGCTGTTGTTGTAAGAGAACTCGCATATGGAAGACAATCTTCCCACTTCATACCGAAAGAAATGACACAAGCCCTGAGCATATCTTCAAGGATTTGATTTACTCGCTCAACTTGGCCACTTGTTTGAGGATGGAAAGCTGTGCTGAAACGAATGTTGGTGCCCATGGCCTCTCAAAAGAATCCCTTAACTTGGAGGTAAAGATACGCCACGGTCCAAGAGATCACTTGAGGAATGCCGCAAGGAGACAATCCTCGAGGTGTATAGCTCGCCAACCGAGCTGCAGTGAAGGATTCTTTGATAGGAAGAAAATGAGCCACTTTAGTAAGCTTGTCAATGACAACGAAGATAGCATCATTTCCACGCTTGGACTTTGGAAAGCCAACACTAAGTCCATTTCAATATGATCAAACTTCCATTCAGGAATAGCAAGAGGTTGAAGGAGACCAGCTGGTCTTTGGTGTTCTCCTTTCCGCAGACATCACACTCATTCACAATTGAGCAATTTCCGCTCATTCGAGTCCACCAATATGATGCTTGAGGTCATGGTACATCTTCGCATTTCCGTGATGAATGGATAGGCAATTGTGAGCCCTGCTCATAATGACTTTTTCAGATCACCCTTAGGAACCACAATCCGTCCTCAAAGAACAGAGTGTCTTTGTCATCAACGGAAGCACTTGTACTTGAAATGCCCTTGTCGATACCAGCTTCACCTTCTTCACCATGGTATCCGAAGTTGAGCCTCACAATCTGATCTTCCAAAGTAGGAGAGACTATGAGGTTGGCAAGAAAGCCTTGAGGAACAACTTGAAGATTCAGCTTATGAAAGATTCACGAGATCCGCGAAAAGGCTTGAGGATTAGATCACAAGAAGCCTTCCTGCTCAAAGCATCCGAATGACATTGGCTTGCCGAGTATACTAATACTTGGGTTGTACTCTTGAATCATTTCACCCATCGAGTCTGCCCGAGGTTGAGGTTAGGCTGAGTGAAGATGTACTTGAGACTCTTGTGATCGTGAAAATGTCCACTTTCCTTCCCAACAAGAGATGTCTCCACGTAATCAATGCATGGACAACGCCAACTCAAGATCGTGAGTGGGGTAGTTCTTCTCTGGGCTTCAATCAAGAGAGGTATAAGCCACAACTCTTCTCTTGCATTAACACAGACCGAGACCTTGAAGAGAAGCATCACGAAAACTTCATATGGCTTGGATTCATCAGAGGAGTCAAGACAGAGCTGTGACGAGTTTCTCTTGAGGGTATTGAAAGCAACGCCACACTCGGAGACCGATATACTTCACATGCTTCGAGGAGGTTGGAAAGAGGCTTTGCAATCTTGGAGAAGTTCTCAACGAATCTTCGCAATAACTTGAAGACCAAGAAAGTCATGGAGCTGCTTGACATTCCGAGGAGGTTCCCAATTCACAATTGGACACCTTCTCGATCAACAGCGATGCCCTTGGCAGAGATGATATGACCAAGATAAAGCACTTCATCAAGCCAAAATTCACATTTGGAGAACTTAGCATAGAATTGATACTCGAGCTTGTCTAGCACCAATCGCAAATGTTTGGCATGATCCTTCTTATTCTTGGAGAAGACCAAAATATCATCAAGATAGACCAAGACGAATTCATTGGTGTAGGGATTGAATATGAAGTTCATCATCCGAGAAAGTTGGAGGAGCATTGACGAGGCCGAAAGACATGACAAGATATTCATAAGAACCAAAGCTTGTTCAATGCTGTCTTGGGAATATCTTGTTCACGAATGCGAACTGATGATACCCATACGAAGGTCAAGCTTAGAGAACATCAGAGCACCTTTGAGTTGCTCGAAAAGCTCATTGATGTTGGGAAGTGGATACTTGTTCTTGATTGTCTTCTTATTCAATGGACGGTAATCGACGCAAAGTCGGTCCGCGCCATCCTTTTCTCCGACAAAA
Organism: Aegilops longissima; assembly: GCA_021605205.1. NCBI lineage: Eukaryota > Viridiplantae > Streptophyta > Magnoliopsida > Poales > Poaceae > Aegilops > Aegilops longissima. The sequence continues at coordinate 4,448 of JAHIAM010010198.1, read as the reverse complement.
GAACACCACAACCCCAAGGAGATGAACTCGTCCGATCAAACCCAGACGCCTTGTTCATCGAGCTGCTTCTTCAATTCCTTCAGCTCATCGGTCCAAGCTTGTATGGACGCTGCAAACGGGTTCAAGGCCGTGCTCAAGATCGATAACGAACTCAATCGGCCGATGAGGAGGCATACCGAAGCTCTTCCGAAAGACATCTTGGTACTCACAAACGATCGAATCGAGAGATGGCATTCAATTCGCCTTCTCATTGAGAGAAAACAACCAATGGTTTCATCACGAGGCATAGATGATCACATCATTAGAAGAATGAGTCAATTGAATTTCCCGCAGCACAATCAATTTGAGCTTTGTGCCGATAAAGCCACCCATTCCGAGAATAAGATCAATATCCGAGTCACCAAGGACAACCTGGTTTAGACAGAATCTATAATCGCCCATCTTGATACGATATTCGAACCACCAAGGTATAACTCATATGCTTGCCCGGGAAACAATTGCTAGAGGTTTAGCCAGAAATTCAAGTGAAATCATGCTTTGCAAAAACGGTCTCGACATGAAACAATGCGATGCACCAAGATCAAATAAGACTTTAGCAGAATATCATTAATCGAGAGATTACCCAATATCACATCGAAGACTCTCCGCTTGAGCTGCATTCATCATATTGACCTTGGCATACTTTGGATTATGCTTGACCACCGCATTGCCGGAAGATTTCACAGAGGAGGAGGCGGAAGACGCCCGTTGAAGCACTTGTTCAGATAGTGACCCTTCGCCGACACTTGTTGCAAGTGACCTCGAGAGCGGACGGTGGTAAGGAGCACTTGACCTTGGAGCTTGAGAATTAGACTTGTTCTCGATAGCTTGGGTTGGGTGGGTGGAAGATCCACGGCCACCTGAGTTCTTCTCTGTAAGGCCGACGAACGGAGGAGGGGCAGGTAAAACTTCCGCTGCTTGCGCCACTTGAGAGGACGAGAGGACTGAATCGCATCCCGATTCTCTTCTTAGAAGCCTCGATTTGAGCTGAGCCGCTTGCTTGAGAGCCATGTTGTAGAAATCATCATACTTATCCGCTCAAACAAGCACAAGAGGTAATTGCGATCTTCTCTCGCACCACCTCCGAATCGATAGATCATACTCTTTCATCGTGCACGCCCTGCTTAGCAAAACGAGCAAGCTTCGAACTGGATATTGTATTGATAGACGACATGTTGCCCTGCTTGAGATTGCGAAACTCCTCACGCTTGCTCTCAACAACACTTTTCGAATGTGATGAGCTCGAAATCACGGCGAACTCATCCTGTAATGACACGGCCTCCTCTCGAATCTTTGTATTGTCGGTACCACTCAGCAGCTTGATCCTTGAGTTGAAACGAAGCAAACTTGACAAAGTCCTCAGTCGACATTGCTACCAAAGTGCTTGCAGATGTCCACTAACCAATCATCGCGCTCTGCCTCAACACGTAAACCGAAAGACTTCGCTGATTAGCGAGGAACCGATCGAGAGTAGCAAAGTGTGGCTGATTGTTGCCTTGACCTTGATTGCCTTGATTGCCTTGATTGCCTTGCCCTGAGTACGTTCTTGCAAGAGCTGCAAAATCATCTCGAGCATTGGCATTGGTGGCTGCCATGATAGCTTGCCACGCTCGAGGCGGAGGTGGAGGTGGAGGATCTGATCGATCCCCATCATTGCGATCCGGATTCGACGCTACATGGAGCCATCCTCAAGAGGGTGACATCCGTTAGTCCTTTGATAGACAAATTGATAAGTAGAATCAACGGATAGAAAATGCAACATGTAGTTTTCACAATAAACATTCGAACAAGAATGAACGAATGAATTCCAAAGTTAATCATCACACATCCATTAAGGTGAGAAGCCACTTAGATAAGATATGGAAAACAACATCCTTTAGCAACAATTCAATATCACAACCGAAACAAAAGGTTGGCTTCTAGAATGAGCCGAACAAACACATGATAGAGATTTCGCCAAAGTGTTCGTGGTGGGGCCCACACGACACGACGATAGGGGACGCCATGAATGACTAACAAGACGCCCCAATCAGCATAGCCAAGGATTCTTTAAGACGCCTCACACCATCGTAATCGACCGTGAATGGACGGACCACTAGACGCTTGAACCCCAATCTCAAATCATACATCCGCGGAAAGAATATCCCGTAAGCTACTAGAATTCCCACCTATAAACTCCCAAACTTTCTCGTTATGCAACTGTGTTGGGGATACAGGGACACAAAATATATCACCCAAACTAACAATACCTAGATCCATCAGATCCATCCGTCAACACATAACCAAGAAATCTCGAAATCGTGGTACCTCGACCTTCAAAAACATCCGTTATGCAAGTCATGGCAATACTCCCGCACTCGCCACAAAGATCGGGCTATCGTGGTTATCTCACCAACAACTGCACAAAAGAGATTTCATGTCGGCAAAACTCTGTATTCCGAATCGCAACGATAAAATTGTGACGACAACACCCGGAGCTCAACTCCCCGGACACCGCCACAACCCCTAAATGTCGAGGCACCAAGAACAATGTTCTCGCCACAAAACCATCGAACGATTCCAAGATACCCACGTGATTCTAAAAAAATTTTAGTGAAAATTTGAGGAGAGAAGAGTCAAAACTCTACGCCAGATACCTCACCAGAGCGATAAGGACCGGAAGTAAAAAGAATCCTACTCCGATATATATAATCCTAAGACTCAAAACATTTTCCATTCTAGACTCAACAACGCCAAGAAACAATCAAATAGGGGCTCCTAAGTCGGGAAGGCTCGATTACTAACTTGTAACGCTTCGCGCGGCTTATATCTCCCACGGTCGAGGCACGACTTAGAGGCATAACCGCATTGAAAGCAATGTCGCAAGTGAGGTAATCTTCACACAACCCATGTAATAATTAAGGAAAGATACATAGTTGGCTTACAATGCCACTTCACACAAGACATAAATAAACATCCATCATTCAGAGTACACTCAAGGTCCGACTACGGAACCAAAATAAAAGAAGATACCCCAAATGCTAACACAGATCCTCTAATCGCCCTAACTGGGCACCACTACGATCATCCGAGACACATAGTAACGACCACGCCTCGTCGAACTCCCACTTGAGCTCGGTGGAATCACCTGACCGCATCGCCGGAACCTGCAATCTGGTTGAAGTATCGTGAGTCACGGGACTCAGCAATCTCACACCCGCGAGATCAAGACTATTTAAGCTTATAGGAAGGACTGAGTAGTAAAGTGGAGCTGCAGCAGCTTACTAGCATATATGGTGGCTACTTCGAAAAGAGAGCGAGAAGAGAAGCAAAGCACGGTCCTGAAACTAGTAGTGATCAAGAAGTGATCCTGAACTACTTACGCCGACATAACTCCAACATCAGTTCACTTCCTGACCACGAGAAGAGACCATCACGTTACACACGCGTTGATGTGTATTTTATTGAGATCCACTTTAGGTTTTCTACAACCGACATTAACAAATTCCCATCTGCCTCCTAACCGCGGCACGGCTTTCAAAGATATTACCCGCAGGGTGTCCTAACTTAGCCCATTATAAGCTCTCACGGTCAACGAAGGATATTCTTCTACCGAAGACCGATCAATCTCGAATCCCGGACTACAAGACATTTCGACAGAATAAAACAAGACCAGCAAAGCCACCCGACCGCCGACAATTCCCGATAGGAGCTGCACATATCTCGCTCGTGGCACACCGATAGGTCACCTACGAGTAAAACCAGCCTCGAAGTTGCCCCGAGGTGGCCCCGAGTCGCTTTGTTCGGCCAGCACTCAAGGAGCACTCGTCCGGGGGTTAAATAAAGATGACCTCGGCTCGTGAAACCCGGGAAAAAGGCTTAGGTGGCAAATGGTAAAACCAATGTTGGGCCTTGCCGGACGAGTCTTATTCAAAGCGAACTGTCAAGGGGTCCCATAAATCACCCAACCGTAAGGAACGCAAAATCAAGGAACATAACACCGTATGACGGAAACTAGGTGGCAAGAGGAACAAAACACCGTGCATAAGGCCGAGCCTTCCACCCTTTACCAAGTATATAGATGTATTAATTAGCAGATATATATTGTGATATCCCCAACAAGTAAACATGTTCCAAATAAGGAACACATCTCCATGTTCCAACAAGGAACAAACTTCAGCTTCACCGCAACTAGCAACGCTATAAGAGGGCCGAGCAAAGCGGTAACATAGCCAATCAACGGTTTGCTAGGAAAGGATGGTTAGAGGCTGACATGGCAATATGGGTGGCATGATATAGCAAGTGGTAGGCATCGCAGCATAGGCATAGCAAAAGAGCGAGCAACTAGCATAGCAAAGATAGAAGTGATTTCGAGGGTATGGTCATCTTGCTCGCAATGTTCTCCGAGTTGTCGAAAGCTTGATCCTAAA
>JAHIAM010010193.1:0-11883 GCA_021605205.1 Aegilops longissima | reverse complement strand
AGCCCCTAGGGTCTTGCCCCATGCGCTACTCGAGTCCGGGAGGTTGCCTTTGTGGCACCTCCTGCGCCACCTCCTCTTGACCAAGCTCCCCTTGGGCTTCCCACCGCGCGCCATCCGTAGCGTGCGGCGAGGAGGCCCAAGCGAAGGCAATTCCCATTTTGATTTGAGCCTGTGGACCCACTGATGAATCGGCTAATCCCCGCCATTGGGCGTGGCTGTACCATTGTTCGACATTAGAGAACACTCTCAATAATAAATAGCCAAGGGTATCCGGAGACTTATGATCTGCCAGGGCTTGGTCTTTTGTAGGCTAATCCTCCTTGCTCGCCGACGACTGCAGTGGAGAAGTCCGAGGAAGGGTTCTTCCTTCTTGATTCCTCCTGGCCTCCCGCCAGCGGGCGGGCCTTCCTTTTCCTTCCTCTTCATTGGGAGAGGCTTCTTTCCTCCTCCTCAGATTCATGAGAAGATCTCTTTCGAACTGACAAAGACGGGCGCTTGAGCTCCTTCGAGTTCCCTGTATTCTCCTTCTTTGTTTCCTCCTAAGAGACTTACATGGGTACCGGAGCCAGCAGCCTCTGTGAATTCCAAGGCCCGCTGGCCCTTCCCGCAAAGGAGCTTTGATGCTTAAACCTGTCCCGGACGCCTTCAGCTAAAGGTCCCTTCCGCTAAAGAATAGGGAGCATTTAGATCCCAATTTAAGAGTCAATCTATGAAAAAGAGTCTCGAAGCGGTAATAATTCCCCACTACGGCTGGGACGCCATGTGAAATGTATCCGCCACATCTTTGTTAGTTGGATGCGGGGCTTTGGCGCCTTTGAATAAGCACATTTTCTGTGCATCTTCGTATTTAGTGTATCAAGAGCTGCCTCAAGGTTCGGTGGTGTGCATTTTATAGAATTCCCACAAATTAGGTCTGCTGTTGGCATGGGAGAATCCTAGATGAGCATCACTGATTACGCCGATGGGGCCCTAGATTCTTGGCTCCACCAAAGCTTTTGACGCATGTTTGGAGTCCTGATATCTCGGTCCGAATTCTCTCTACCAAGCCCGCTCTCTTTCCATGACGAGAGCTTTTGGGAATCTTGATCTGAATTTGGGGGGCCGCCACTCATTCAGGGTCGCTATGGGTTTCAAGTGATGTAGAACCACCCCTGATCACCACCCCTTTATTGTCTCTCACAAAGGAGCCCTCGAACCATAGCACTTGGCCATCTTGGTTGATTTTATGGCGCCTGCAGATTCCGCTTGATCTACGCACACAACCTTCGGCCCGACAGTGCTGGGGTCTCAGCCACAGGCCAAAGTAGGGTTGGGATGCGCAGGGAGGCCTCCATGAAGGAAATATGCCCTAGAGGCAATAATAAAGTTATTATTTATTTCCTTATATCATGATAAATGTTTATTATTCATGCTAGAATTGTATTAACCGGAAACATAATACATGTGTGAATACATAAACCTACAGAGTGTCACTAGTATGCCTCTATTTGACTAGCTCGTTAATCAAAGATGGTTATGTTTCCTAACCATGAACAAGGAGTTGTTATTTGATTAACGGATCACATCATTGGTTGAATGATCTGATTGACATGACCCATTCCATTAGCATAGCACCTGATCGATAGTTTGTTGCTAGTGCTTTTCTTCATGACTTATACATGTTCCTATGACTATGAGATTATGCAACCCCGCTTGCCCGAGGAACACTTTGGTGCTACCAAACGTCACAACGAATCGGGTGATTATAAAGGTACATTACAGGTGTTCTCAAGGTACATGTTGGGTTGGCATATTTCGAGATTAGGATTTGTCACTCCGATTGCGGAGAGGTATCTCGGCCCTCTCGGTAATGCACATCACATAAGCCTTTGCAAGCATTGCAACTAAATGTGTTAGTTGTGAGATGATGTATTACGAACGAGAAAAGAGACTTTCCAAGAATTTAGATTGAACTAGGTATTGATACCGACGATCGAATCTCGCAAGTAACATACCGATGACAAAGGAACAACGATGTTGTTATGCGGTCGACCGATAAAGATCTTCAGAGAATATGTAGGAACCAATATGGGCATCCAGGTCCCGCTTATTGGTTATTGACCGCAGAGGTGTCTCGTCATGTCTACATAGTTCTCGAACCCGTAGGGTCCGCACGCTTAACGCTTCATGACAGCTTATTATGAGTTTATATGATATTGATGTACCAAGGTTGTTCTGAGTCCCTGATGAGATCACGGACATGACGAGGAGTCTCAAATGGTCGAGACATAAAGATTGATATATTGAAGCCTATGTTTGATTCGAATCACCCGGTGAAATTGGGAATTTTACCGAGTACCGGGGTTACCGAACCTCCTGGGGGTCAATGGGCCTTGATGGGCCTTAGGAAAGGAGGAAAGGGGCCCAAGTGCTGGTCAGCCTTCCCCTTCCCTAGTCCTATTAGGACTAGGAGAAGGTGCCTCTCTCTCCCTTCCCACTTGGCCAATCCTAGTTGGACTAGGATTGGGGAGGAACTTACCTCCTGTGGAGTAGGACTCCTGTGCGCAGCCCTTGGTGGCCGCCAGCCCCTCCCTTCCCTCCTTATATATGGGGCAGAGGGCACCCCATGACACACAAGTTGATCATTGAGATCGTTCTTAGCCGCAGCGGTGCCCTTCCACCAAACTACACCTCAATATACCGCTATGGGAGCTTAGCGGCCTGCCGCGCCGTGAACATCATCATCGCCACCACGCCGCAGGTCGACGAAACTCTCCTCAACACTTGCGGATCGGAGTTCGAGGGACGCCATCGAGCTGAACGCGTGCAGAACTCGGAGGTGCCGTGACGCTCGTACTTGGATCGGTTGATCGGGAAGAAGTACGACTACTTCATCTACGCTATATAACGCCTGCTGTTGGTCTCACGAGGGTACGAGACAACACTCTCATCTCGCTGCTATGCATCACCATGGTCTTGCGTGATCGTGAGGAAATTTTTGAAATTACTACGCTCCCAACAAAGGGCATCCGAGCCTGGTTTTATGCGTTGATGTCATATGCACGAGTAGAACACAAGTGAGTTGTGGCGATATAAGTCATACTACCTACCAGATGTCATACTTTGGTTCAGCGGTATTGTGAGATGAAGCGCCCGACCGACATTACGCCAGACGCTTACGCGAGACTGGTTTCACCGCCCGAGCACTCGTTGCTTAAAGGTGACCGCGGGTGTCTGCCTCTCACTTTAGTTGAACTGAGTGCTACGCCCGTCCTTGAGAAGGTTAAACGAGTCTATTTGACGAAGTATCGCTGTGGTTTTGATGCGAGGTAAGAACGGTTCTTGCTCAGCCCGTAGCAGCCACGTAAAACTTGCAACAACAAAGTAGAGGACGCCTAACTTGTTTTTGCAGGCATGTTGTGATGTGATATGGTCAAGACGTGATGCTATATTTTATTGTATGAGATGATCATGTTTTGTAACCGAAGTTATCGGCAATCGGTGGAGCCATATGGTTGTCGCTTATTGTATGAAATGCAACGCCATGTAATTGCTTTACTTTATCACTAAGGAGTAGCGATAGTCGAGAAGCAATAGTTGGCGTAGACGACAACGATGCTACGATGGAGATCAAGGTGTCGCTACCGTGATTTATGGTGATCATGACGGTGCTTCGAGATGGAGATCACAAGCACAAGATGATGATGACCATATCATATCACTTATATTGATTGCATGTGATGTTTATCCTTTATGCATCTTATCTTGCTTTGATTGACGGTAGCATTATAAGATGATCTCTCACTAAAATTATCAAGAAGTGTTCTCCCGAGTATGCACCGCTATGCAAAGTTCTTCGTGCCGAGACACCACGTGATGATCGGGTGATAGGCTCTACGCTCAAATACAACGGTGCAAAACAGTTGCACACGCAGAATACTCAGGTTATACTTGACGAGCTATGCATATAAGATATGACCTCGAACACGGAGACCGAAGGTCGAGCGTGAATCATATAGTAGATATGATCAACATATTGATGTTCACCATTGAAACTACTCCATCTCACGTGATGATCGGTCATGGTTTAGTTGATATGGATCACGAATCACTTAGATGAATTGAGAGATATCTTTCTAAGTGGGAGTTCTTAAGTAATATGATTAATTGAACTTTAATTTATCATGAACTTAGTCCCGTAGTATTTTGCAAATTATGTTGTAGATCAATAGCTCGCGTTGTTGCTTCCCTGTGTTTTTATATGTGTTCCTAGAGAAAATTGTATTGAAAGATGTTAGTAGCAATGATGCGATTGGATCCGTGATCTGAGGTTTATCCTCATTGCGCGCAGAAGAATTATGTCCTTAATGCACCGCTAGGTGATGATCTATTGCAGGAGCAGATGCGACGTTATGAACGCATTAGCTCAATATGAGCAGATGCGTACGCTATGAACGCTTAGCTCAATATGATGACTACTTGATAGTTTAGTGCACCATGCTTAACGGCTTAGAATCGGGACTTCAAAGACGTTTTGAACGCCATGGACCATATGAGATGTTCCAGAATTGAAGTTAATATTTCAAGCAAATACCCGAGTTGAGAGATATGAAGTCTCCAACAAGTTCTATAGCTAAAAGATGGAGGAGAATCGTCAACTAGTGAGCATGTGCTCAGATTGTCCGAGTACTTCAATCGCTTGAATCAAGTGGGAGTTAATCTTCCAGATAAGATAGTGATTGACAGAATTTTCTAGTCACCATCACTAAGTTAGTAGAACTTCGTGATGAACTATAGTATGCAAGGGATGACAAAAGATTCCCAGCTCTTCGTGATGCTAAAATCGACGAAGGTAGAAATCAAGAAAACATCAAGTGTTGATGGTTGACAAGACCACTAGTCTCAAGAAAATGGCAAAGGAAGAAGGGAACTTCAAGAACGGCAAGCAAGTTGTCTCTCGAGTGAAGAAGCCCAAGTCTGACCTAAGCCTGAGACTAAGTACTTTTGCTGCAATGGAACTGGTCACCGAAGCGGAACTACCCCAAATATTTGGTGGATAAGAAGGATGGCAAAGTGAACAAGGTATATTTGATATACAGGTTATTGATGTGTGCCTTACTAGTGTTTATAGTACCCCTCAGTATTTGATACTTGTTCGTTGCTAAGATTAGTAACTCAAACAGGAGTTGCAGAATAAACAGAGACTAGTTGAAGGGGAAGTGACGATGAGTGTTGAAGTAGTTCCAAGATTGATATGATCATCATCGCACACTCCCTATACTTTCGGATTAGTGTGAACCTAAATAAATGTTATTTGGTGTTGAGCATAAATATGATTTGATCATGTTTATTGCAATACGGTTATTCATTTAAGTAAGAGAATAAATTGTTGTTCTGTTTACATGAATAAAACCTTATATGGTTACACACCCAATGAAAATGGTTCATTGATCTCGATCATAGTGATACACATATTCATAATATTGAAACCAAAAGATGCAAAGTTAATAATGATAGTGCAACTTATTTGTGGCAATCGCCGCTTAGGTCATATTATGTAAAGCGATGAAGAAACTCCATGCCGATGGATTTTGGAATCACTTGATTATGAATCATTTGATGCTTATGTAACCATGCCTTTTGGGCAAGATGACTAAAACTCGCTTCTCCGGAACAATGGAACAAGCAAATGACTTATTGGAAATAATACATACCGATGTATGCGATCCAATGAGTGTTGATGCTCGGGCAAGTATCGTATTTTCTGACCTTCACAGATGATTTGAGCAGATATGGGTATATCTACTTGATGAAACATAAGTCTGAAATAGTTGAAAGGTTCAAAGAATTTCAGAGTGAAGTGGAAAATCATCGTAACAAGAAAATAAAGTTTCGCGATCTGATCGTGGAGATGAATATTTGAGTTACGAGTTTGGTCTTCAATGAAAACAATGTGGAATAGTTTCACAGCTCACGCCACCGGAACACCACAACGTTATGGTGTGTCCGAACGTCAGAATCAGACTTTATTTTGATATGGTGCGATCTATGATGTATCTTACCGATTTACCACTATCGCTTTGGGGTTATGCATTAGAGACAGCTGCATTCACGCTTAATAGGGCACCATCTAAACCGCTGAGATGACACCGTATGAACTATGGTTTAGCAAGAAACCTAAGCTGTCGCTTTCTTAAAGTTTGAGTTGTGATGCTTATGTGAAAAGTTTTCACCGATAAGCTCGAACCCAAATCGAGAAATGCGCTTCATAGAATACCCAAAGGTAACTATTGGGTACACCTTCTATCACAGATCCGAAGGCAAGTTATTCGTTGTTAAGATGGATCCTTTCTAGAGAAGAAGTTTCTCTCAAAGAAGTGAGTGGAGGAAAGTAGAACTTGATGAGGTAATTGTACCTTCTCCCTTATTGGAAAGTAGTTCATCACAGAAATCAGTTCCAAGTGATTCCTACACCAATTAGTGAGGAAGTTAATGATGATGATCATGAAACTTCAGATCAAGTTGTTACCAAACCTCGTGAGGTCTTCCAGAGTAAGATCCGCACTGCAGTGGTACGGTAATCCTATTCTAGAAGTCATGTTACTAGACCATGATGAACCTACTAACTATGAGGAAGCGATGATGAGCCCAGATTCCGCTAAATGGTTTGAGACCATGAAATCTGAGATGGGATCCATGTATGAGAACAAAGTATGGATTTTGATGGACTTGCTCATGATCGGCAAGCCATATTAGAATAAATGGATCTTCAAGAGGAAGACGGACACCGATAGTAGTGTTACTATCTATAAAGCTCGACTTGTCGCAAAAGGTTTTTGACAAGTTCAAGGTGTTGACTACAATGAGATTTTCTCAACTGTAGCGATGCTTAAGTCTGTCTCAATCATGTTAGCAATTGCCACATTTTATGAAATCGGCAAATGGATGTCAAAACTACATTCTTTAATGGATTTATTAAAGAAGAGTTGTATATGATGCAACCGAAGGTTTTGTCAATCCTAAAGGAGCTAACAAATGTGCAAGCTCCAATGATCCATCTATGGACTGTGCAAGCATCTCGAGTTAGAATAAACGCTTGATAGTGTGATCAAAGATATGGTTTTATATGCACTTTTGGAGAAGCCTGTATTTACAAGAAAGTGAGTGGAGCACTACAAGATTTCCTTTATAAGTATATGTGAATGACATATTGTTGATCGAAATAATGTAGAATTATTCTCAAAGCATAAAGGAGTATTTGAAAGGAGTTTTTCAAAGAAAGACCTCGTGAAGCTGTTACATATTGAGCATCAAGATCTATAGAGATAGATCAAGACGCTTGATAAGTTTTTCAATGAATACATACTTGACAAGATTTTGAAGTAGTTCAAAATGGAACAGTCAAAGAAAGAGTTCTTGCCTGTGTTACAAGGTGTGAGATTGAGTAAGACTCAAAACCCACCACTGCAGAAGATAGAAAGAGAATGAAAGTCATTCCCTATGCATCAGCCATAGGTTCTATAAAGTATGTCATGTTGTACCAGATCTATTGCATACCCTACCACTAAGATTGGCAAGGAGTGCAATAGAGATCTAGGAGTAGATCAATGGACAGCGGTCAAAATTATCCTTAGTAGAATAAGGATATGTTTCTCGATTATGGAAGTGAAAAAGGTTCGTCAGTAAAGGTTACGCGATGCAAGTTTTAACACTAATCTAGATGACTTGAAGTCTCAATCTAGATACATATTGAAAGTGGGAGCAATTAGCTAGAGTAGCTCCGCAGAGCATTGTAGACATAGAAATTTGTAAAATACTTACGGATCAATGTGATGCATCTGCTGACTAAAATTATCTCACAAGCAAAACATGATCACACCTTAGTACTCTTTGGGTGTTAATCACATAGCGATGTGAACTAGATTACTGACTCTAGTAAACCCTTGGGTGTTGGTCACATGTCGATGTGAACTATGGGTGTTAATCACATATGATGTGAACTATTGATGTTAAATCACATGGTGATGTGAACTAGATTATTGACTCTAGTGCAAGTGGGAGATCAAGGAAATATGCCCTAGAGGCAATAATAAAGTTATTATTTATTTCTTATATCATGATAAATGTTTATTATTCATGCTAGAATTGTATTAACCGGAAACATAATACATGTGTGAATACATAAACACTACAGAGTGTCACTAGTATGCCTCTACTTGACTAGCTCGTTAATCAAAGATGGTTATGTTTCCTAACCATGAACAAGGAGTTGTTATTTGATTAACGGGATCACATCATTGGTTGAATGATCTGATTGACATGACCCATTCCATTAGCATAGCACCTGATCGTATAGTTTGTTGCTAGTGCTTTTCTTCATGACTTATACATGTTCCTATGACTATGAGATTATGCAACTCCTGCTTGCCCGAGGAACACTTTGGTGCTACCAAACGCCACAACGAATCGGGTGATTATAAAGGTACATTACGTGTGTTCCGAAGGTACATGTTGGGTTGGTATATTTCGAGATTAGGATTTGTCATCCGATTGTCGGAGAGGTATCTCCGGCCCTCTCGGTAATGCACATCACATAAGCCTTGCAAGCATTGCAACTAAATGAGTTAGTTGTGAGATGATGTATTACGGAACGAGAAAAGAGACTTGCCAAGAACGAGATTGAACTAGGTATTGATACCGACGATCAATCTCGGCAAGTAACATACCGATGACAAAGGGAACAACGATGTTGTTATGCGGTTCGACCGATAAAGATCTTCGAGAATATGTAGGAGCCAATATGGGCATCCAGGTCCCGCTTATTGGTTATTGACCGAGAGGTGTCTAGGTCATGTCTACATAGTTCTCGAACCCGTAGGGTCCGCACGCTTAACGCTTCGGCGATGCTTATTATGAGTTTATATGATATTGATGTACCGAAGGTTGTTCGAGTCCCGATGAGATCACGGGACATGACGAGGAGTCTCAAATGGTCGAGACATAAAGATTGATATATTGAAGCCTATGTTTGATTCCGAATCACTCCCGTGAAATTGGGAATTTTTCAGAGTACCGAAGTTACGGAACCTCCCGGGGGTCAATGGGCCTTGATGGGCCTTAGGGAAAGGAGGAAAGGGGCCATGTTGCTGGCCATCTTCCCCCTTCCCTAGTCCTATTAGGACTAGGAGAAGGGGTGCCCCTCTCTCCCTTCCCCTTGGCCAATCCTAGTTGGACTAGGATTGGGGAGGAATCCCACTCCCGGTGGGAGTAGGACCCCTGCGCGCAGCCTTGGTGGCCGCCAGCCCCTCCCTTCCCTCCTTTATATATACAGGGCAGGGGCACCCCATGACACACAAGTTGATCATTGAGATCGCTCTCAGCTGCAGCGTGTGCCCCCTTCCACCAAACTACACCTCAATATATCACATGGAGCTTAGGCGGCCCACGCGGTGGAACATCATCATCGCCACCACGCCTGTACGACGATTTAAACTCTCCTCAACACTTTGCTGGATCGGAGTTCGAGGGACGCCATCGAGCTGAACGTGTGCAGAACTCGGAGGTGCCGCGACGCTCGTACTTGGATCGTTGGATCGGAAGAAGTACGACTACTTCTCTACGCTATACTAACGCTCCGCTGCTGGTTCTACGAGGGTACGAGACAACACTCTCATCTCGCTGCTATGCATCACCATGGTCTTATGTGATCGTGAGGAAATTTTTGAAATTACTACGCTCCCAACATTATCGCCACGGGCCGGATTTCAAGACTATGAAGGTACAAGAGATTGAAGACTTCTGCCCCGTGTCCGAAGGGATTTTCCTTACGTGTAAGGGCAAGCTTACGACACGGATATATAGATCTCCTCACCATTGTAACCAGACTCGCTGGTAATCCCCAACTTATCCGGGTTCATATAGCCCTAGAGGTTTTATTCCAGAGGATTTAACAACAATCATACCATAGGCTAGCTTCTAGGGTTTAGCCTCCTTGATCTCGCGGTGGTAGACTACTCTTGTACTACCCATATTATCAATATTAATCACAAGAAGGATGGCCACCCATCGAGGGCCCGAACTCTGGGTAAACATCGTGTCCCTTGTCTCCTGTTGGGCATCCGGCCGCAGGACAGTCTGGGACCCCTACCCGAGATCCGCCGGTTTGACACCATAATGTCCATTACCAAATTCGATCCTCACCGGTTTATGAAGTCGGTACTACTGTAGATTACGATGCAAACCTCCGTTAACTTATTTTACCAAATCGGTCCCACTGAAGCCACCACCACCCCCTCTCGGTTAGCTTATTACCAAAATTGGTCTCACCGAGATTACGTTATGTCAACCCTCAAATCCACATCGGCCCCACCGAAGCTGCATGTCGGTCCCACCGAAAATCCTAATGTCACTAGATTTGTTAAATCGGTCCGACCGAGTTTATCAATTCGGTCCCACCGAAGTTTGGCAAGTTGTGTGTAATGGTTAGATTTTGTGTGGAGGCTATAAATACCCCTCCACCCACTCTTCATTCGTGGAGAGAGCCATCGAACTAACCTACACTTCCGCATCCATTTTCCGAGAGAGAACCACCTACTCATGTGTTGAGGCCAAGATATTCCATTCCTACCATATGAATCTTGATCTCTAGCCTTCCCTGTTGCTTTCCACTCAAATCTTCTTTCCACCAAATTCAAATCCTGTGGGAGAGAGTTGAGTGTTGGGGAGACTATCATTTGAAGCATAAGAGCAACGAGTTCATCATCAACACACCATTTGTTACTTGGAGAGTGGTGTCTCCTAGATTGGCTAGGTGTCACTTGGGAGCCCTGCATAAGTTTGTGGAGTTGAACCAAGGAGTTTGTAAGGCAAGGAGATCGCCTTACTCATGAAGATCTACCGCTAGTGAGGCAAGTCCTTCGTGGGCGACGGCCATGGTGGGATAGACAAGGTTGCTTTTTGTGGACCCTTCGTGGGTGGAGCCCTCTGTGGACTCCAAGAACTGCTATCCTTCGTGGGTTGAAGTCTCCATCAACGTGATGTACGATAGCACCACCCATCGGAACCACGCTACAAAAACATCCGTGTTCCAATTGGCGCTTGAATCCTCCAAACCCTTCCCTTTACATTCTTGGAAGTTGCATTTTTACTCCTGCTCATATACTGCTGATGCTTGCTTGTTATGTATTGAGATTGTTAAAATTGTGCCTAAACTCCACTTAAACTTGAAGAAGTTAAAACTGCAACTTTCGGTACTTAGTGTCTAATCACCCCCTCTAGACACCTCTTCCGATCCCTTTCACGCTTGAGAAGAAAGAAAAAGAGGGAAAAGAGGGAGCAAAGCAACCGTGAGTACTATCCAAAATTCTCGCAAGCTGAGGATCTACACTATATATGCATCGATCAATAAAATGGGTAGTATGTGTGGACTAAACTCGCAGAATGCCGTAATAAGAGGGGGATGGCTAGTCCTATCAAAGACTATGGTTCGACATCCTCCATCTTGAAGCATATAGAAGAGAATAGCCGCACAACATTAAGTAACATCGATAGCATAACCAACTCGAGATCCTTCCCTCGCTACCTCGTGGGAAAGCGACCACCGGGTTATCTCTCGAACTTATCCGGTTTGTTTTATTAAGTATCCGGTTCCGCTATCATCAGCCGAATATAACCTAAGCCGCCCCGTTACTATGGACACGACTATTCAAATAGATCAACTCACTGAGGGTGCACCACATTGCCTAACACGCCGATCCTCCGCCGGCACACTTTCTGTCAATACCCGCCTCGAACAACCTTTCCTTCAGCCCCACATTCAACAAGAACACAAGTAATGTAATAGTATATAGATATACACGTGATCACCTCCCAAGTGATCACGACCATAGTATAGCATGGCGCATG
>JAHIAM010010192.1:0-10504 GCA_021605205.1 Aegilops longissima | reverse complement strand
GATGTTTTGAACATATGGTTATGCTCTATCCATCCATGCCTTTGTTTGCAATTATGGAGTGCCATAGCTTGAGTCAATCGAGCTCTACTTTTGCTATAAAATGTTCTCGCAGATTGTTTACATGTTATTCAATTTTGCCAAGGTTGTTGTAGTTGATCCGTATGCTATGATGTTGTTCTTGCCATGTATGTCTTCTATGCCATGTCTTCTTGATGGATGTATGCTTAGTTTATCATGTAATGCTCTAGTAGTGAGTGCATCGAGCTCTTAAACATGCCTACTTGTTATCTGCTTTTGTCATGCCCTTGTGAATCTGTTAACTAAACTTGCTATATTGACATGGGTGCTATTATATTTTCTGATCCTTTTGGCTTATGGTCAGAAGGGACTTTTGTTCTATGCTTTGAGTAGATTCATGCCATGCCTTGTTTTGCTATTATAAGTTCCTGTAGCATGTTGTTTTCTTGCTCAACATTGCTTCCTCGATGCTGATTTTGCCATGTTCAAGAATTTCACTAAGTCTCGTGAAGTTGATATGTTTTGCACTTTTGCCATGCTTGTTTGGACCTGTTATGTTGTGATTTAGCCGTAGCTCAGTTGTTCATCTTGAGTAGATCACGCCATATGCTTTTTGGTACGCTTGGTGCAGTAGCTTAATTTCTTGTTGCTTGCTAAGTGGTATCATGTCATTAATGGCAGATTTGTGCCATTCTTGTTTTGCTTGTCATTTGCAAACCGTGCATCCGATTCCGTGATCTTTATATCGATTTCAACCGAAATCATCTCATCTTTTCCAGCGCATACTTGGTTTGCCAAGTTGATGCCTGGTTCATCATTTTCCTTCCGGAGCACGATACGCATTGCATATCACATCTCGCATATCATGCCATGTTTTGCATCATGTTGCTTGTGCATTGCACCGTGATTTATTGTGGTTCCTTTGTTTGTGTTCTTGCTTTGGGTAGAGCCGGAGACGAGTACGTGAACGAGGAACCTGTTGAGAACGCTTACGAGGATCAAGCTTTCGACAACTCGAGAACCTTGCGTGCAAGATGACCATACCTCAAATCACTTCTATCTTTGCTATGCTAGATGCTCGCTTCTTTGCTATGCCTATGCTACGATGCCTATCACTTGCTATATCATGCCACCCATATTGCCATGTCAGCCCTCTAACCATCCTTTCCTAGCAAACCGTTGATTGGCTATGTTACCGCTTTGCTCAAATTTCTCTTATAGCTGCCATAGTTGCAGTGAAGATGAAGTTTGTTCCTTGTTGAACATGGAGATGTTGTTCCTTGTTGGAACATGTTTACTTGTTGGGATATCACAATATATCTGCTATAATTAATGCATCTATATACTTGGTAAAGGGTGGAAGGCTCGCCTTATGCCTGGTGTTTTGTTCCACTCTTGCCGCCCTAGTTTCCGCCATACCGTGTTATGTTCCTTGATTTCGCTGCTCTCTTACACGGTTGGTGATTTATGGGACCCCTTGACAGTTGCTTTGAATAAGACTCTCCAAAGAAGGCCCAACATTGGTTTTACCATTTGCCACCTAGTTTTTTCCCCGGTTTTCGCGAGCCCGAGGGTCATCTTTATTTTAACCTCCCTGACAGTGTCCTTCGAAGTGCTGGTCCAACCGAGAGACATGGGCCACCACGGGAAACTCGAGGCTTGGTTTTACTCGAGCTTGACTTATCCGGATGTGCTCGAGAACGAGATATGTGCAGCTCCTATCGGGATTTGTCGGCACAATCGGGCGGCTTTGCTGGTCTTGTTTTATTGCTGTCAAATGTCTTGTAGTCCGGATTCCGAGATTGATCGGTCTTCCCGAGAAGGAATATCCTTCGTGACCGTGAGAGCTTATAATGGGCTAAGCAGGTATTATCTTTCAAAGCCGTGCTCGCTGTTATGAGGCAGATGGGAATTTGTTAATGTCCGTTGTAGAAAACCCGGTTGACCTTAATTAAAACACATCAATCACAGGTGTAACGTGATGGTCTCTTCTCGCGAGTCCGGAAGTGAACACGGTGTTGGAGTTATGTTTGACGAAGTAGTTCAGATCACTTCTTGATCGCTACTAGCTTCACGACTGCGTCTTTGCTTCTCTTCTCGCCTTCTTTATGTAATGTAGCCACCATATATGCTAGTCGCTGTCGCAGCTCCACCTCACAACTCGTCCTTCCTATAAGCTTAAATAGTCTTGATCTCGCTGGTGTGAGATTGCTGAGTCCCCGTGACTCACAGATTCTACCAAAACAGTTGGTGCCGACGATGCCAGTGCAGTGACGAACCGAGCTCAAGTGGAGTTCGACGAGGAACGTGGTCGTTCATTATGTGTCTTTTCCGATGATCAGAGTGGAGCTCAGCTTGGGACGATCGGGATCCTGTAGCATTTGGGGTAGTCTTTTATTTTGGTTCCGTAGTCGGACCTTGAGTGTAATCTGGATGATGGATGTTTATTTATGTATTGTGTGAAGTGGCTAATCGTAAGCCAACTATGTATCTCTTTCCTTATGTATTACATGGGTTGTGTGAAGATTACCTCACTTGCACATTGCTTTCAATGCGTTATGCCTCTAAGTCGTGCTTCGACACGGGAGATATAGCCGCATCGAGGGCGTATATGTTGGTAATCGAGCCATCCCCGACTTAGGAGCCCTCGCTTGATTGTTTGTCATGCTTGTTGAGTCTAGAACAAAAATGTTTTGAGTCTTAGGATTATATATATCGGAGAGTAGGATTCTTTTTACTCCCATCCCTTCTGTCGCCTCGGTGAGGTCTCCCGACGAGAAGTTTTGACTCTCCTCTCTCAAATTTCACTAAAAAAATTTTAGGATCACGTGGTATCTTGGAATCGCTCCGATGGTTTTGTGACGAGAACATTGTTCTTGGTGCCTCCCGACATTTAGGGTTGTGGCAGTGTCCCGGGAGTTGAGCTCCGAGGTGTTGTCGCCACATTTTATCGCGCTCGAATAATTGAGTTTTACCGACATCAAACTCTTTTTGTACAGCTTGTTGGTGAGATAACCTCGATAACCCATCAAGGCGAGCTCGAGTATTGCCATGACTCGAGTAACGGATGCTTTTCAAGGTCGAGGAATACTTTCTCGGTTTCTTGGTTATGTGTTGACGGATGGATACAACTCGATCTAGGTATTCTTAGTTTGGGTGATATATTTGTGTCCCCCGTATCCCCAACACCGATTGCATAACCAGAAAGTTTCGAGTTTATAGGTGGATTCAAAGTAGCTCCTAGCATTTCTTCCCGTAGATATTTGGTTCGTGATTGGGTAATCCTTACCACTTATTTAAAATTTCCAGCCGACTTATTTTTTTTCATCAACCTTCAATCAAGTGGCTTCACACCCTAATGGACGTGGTGATGTTAATTTTGGAATTCATTCGCTCATCCTTGTTCGAATGTTTATGGTGAAGACTATATGTTGTAATTTCTATCCGTTGATTCAACTTGTTCATCTCCTCATCAAAGTGTTAACGATACGTCACCTTCGTGAGATGGCTCAACCACGCGCCTGAATCCTGAATCACAATGATGGAGTCTACTACCTTCCACCTCCACCTCCTCCTCCCGGAGGTCTGGGCAAGCTATCATGGCAGCCACCAATGCCAATGCTCGATGATTTTGCAACTCTTGCAAGAGCGATTTCAAGGGCAAGGCAATCAAGGAAATCAAGGTCAAGGCAACAATCAGCCGAGACTTTGCTACTCTCAATCGTTCCTCGCTAATCAGTCAAGTCTTTCAGTTACACGTGAGCCACAGACGATCATCGATTGGCTTGTGGACATCTCGCAAACATTTTGAATGTAGCAATGTTGTACCTGAGGACTTTTGTCAAGTTTGCATCGCTTCAACTTCAAGGACCAAGCTGCTGGAGTGGTACCAGCAATACAAAGATTCCGAGGAGGTCGTGGTCATTGGCCCGGTTCCATTCCGGCCGAGATTTTAGAGCTCACCACATTCTTAAAAGTGTTATTGGTGAGTGCGTGAGGAGTTCTGCAATCTCAAGCAAGGGCAATATGTCCGTGGTATCAACACAATATCCAGTTCCCATAAACTCGCCGCTTCGCTAAGCAAGACGTCTCCCGAAGAAAAGAGTATGATCTATCAATTCAGAGGTGGTCCTCAGAAGATCTGCAATTAGCTCTTGTGCTTTTTGAGCCGTAAAAGTATGATGAATTCTACAACATGGCATCAAGCAAGAAGTTGCCCAGCTCAAATGTGAGGCTTTCTAAGAAGAGAATCGGGATGCAGTTTACTTTTCTTCTTCCTCTCAAGTGGCGCCTACAACAAAGAAGTTCTACCTTCCTCCTCCGCTCGCTTCGCCAAACTTTATCAGCGAAGAACTCAGTGGTCGTGGATCTTCCCACCCACCAACCAAAGCTATCGGAACAAGTCAAATTCTCAAGCTCCAAGGTCAAATGCTCTTTATCACCGGCTCCGCCTCGTGAGGTGACTTGCAAACAAATGTCACAGAAGGTCACTATGCGAATAAGTACTTCAAACCAAAGGCGCTACCGCCCTCCTCCTCTGTGGAGATCTTCCAAAGAATGCAAAGGTCAAGCATAATTCAAAGTATGCAAAGGTCAATATGATGAATGCAGCTCTGCAGAGGATTCTTCCATGTGATAATGGGTAATCTCCAGCTTAATGATATTCCCGCAAAAGTCTTATTTGATATGTGCATCGATTCTTTTCATCTCAAGACCTTTGTGGCCATGCATGATTTGGCTTCAAGTTTCTTGCCAAGACCTTTGTCTATTGTTCGGCTATGATGACTGAAGTTTGGTCCAATGTCGGTATCAAGATGGGCGATTATAGATTGCTAAACCAATTGTTCGGTGACTCTGATATTGATCTTATTCTCTGGATGGACGGCTTTTAGCACAAAGCTCAGCTTGATTGTGTCAGTAAATTCAATCGACTCACTCTTCAATGATGTGATCATCTATGCCGTCGTGATGAAACCATTCGTTGTTTTCTCTCAATGAGAAGGGCGAATTGATGCTATCTCTCGATTCCAATGCTTGTGAGTACCAAGATGTCTTTCCGTAAGAGCTTCCAGAATGCCTCCTCACCGCCAATTGAATTCAAGTATCGATCTTGAGCCTCGCATCGAACCCGCTTGCAAGCGCCCATACAAGCTTGGACCTAATGAGCTGAAGGAATTGAAGAAGCAGCTCGATGAACAAGAGCGCTCTGGTTTGATCGCATCGAAGTTCATCTCCTTGGGGTTGTGGTGTTCTTTTTGTCCGAAGAAGGATGGCACGGACCGACTTTAAGGCCGACATCAGCCCATTGAATAAGAAGACAATCAAGAACAAGTATCCACTTCCCAACATCAATGAGCTTTTCGAGCAACTCAAAGGTGCTAAAGTGTTCTCCAAGCTTGACCTTCAGATGGGTTATCATCAAATTCGTGATTCGTGAACAAGATATTCCCAAGACAGATTCAACAAGCTTTGGTTCTATGAATATACCGTCATGTCTTTCGCCTTGTCAATGCTCCTCCAACATTCTCTCGGATGATGAACTTCATCTTCAACCCTACACCAATGAATTGCCTTGGTCTATCTTGATGATATTTTGGTCTTTCCAAGAATAAGAAGGATCATGCCAAACATTTGCGATTGGTGCTCGACAAGCTCAGAGAGTATCAATTTATGCTAAGTTTTCCAAATGTGAATTTTGGCTTGATGAAGTGCTTTATCTTGGTCACATCATCTCCGCCTAAGGGCATCGCTGTTAATCCCAGAAGGTGTCTCGCAGCTGTGAATTGGGAACCTCCTCGAATGTCAAGCAGCTCCGCAGCTTTTCTTGGTCTTGCAAGCTATTGTCAAGATTCATGAGAATTTCTCCAAGATTGCAAAGCCTCTTTCCAACCTCCTCCGTAAGCATGTGAAGTATGTCCGTCTCCCGAGTGTGACGTTGCTTTCAATACTCTCAAAGAGAAACTCGCACAGCCTCCCTGCCTTGACTCCTCCCGATGAATCCAAGCCATTCAAGTTTTCGTGATGCTTTCTTCAAGGTCTCGTGCTGTGTTAATGCAAGAGAAGAGAGTTGTGGCCTATACCTCTCGCCAACTCGAAGCTCAACGAAAAGAACTACCCCACTCACGATCTTGAGTTACGGCAGTTGTCCATGCATTGATAACATGGAGACATCTCTTGTTGGGAAGGAAAGTGGACATTTTCACCGATCACAAGAGCCTCAAGTATATCTTCACTCAACCCAACCTCAACCTCGCAAACTCGATGGGTCGAAATGATTCAAGAGTACAACCCAAGTATTGAATATACTCCGCAAGGCCAATGTCATTGCAGATGCTTTGAGCAGAAGGCTTATTGCAACGCTTTAATCCTCAAGCCCTTCCAACCGGATCTCTGGAAGCTTTCCGAAGCTGAATCTTCAAGTTGTTCCTCAAGGCTTTCTTGCCAACCTCATAGTCTCTCCTACTTTGGAAGATCAAATGTGAGGCTCAACTCTGGATACCATGGTGAAAAAGGTGAAACGTGGTATCGACAAGGGCATTTCCAAGTACAAGTGCTTCCACATTGATGACAAAGATACTTTTCTTCGAGGACCGGATTGTGGTTCCTAAGGGTGATCTCAAAGTCATTATGAACGAGGCACACAATTCCTTCTTCCATCCATTCATCCCGAAGTATGAAGATGTACCATGACCTCAAGCAATATATTGGTGGACTCGAATGAAGCGAGAAATTGCTCAATTCGTGAATGAGTGTGATGTCTGCAGAAGAGTGAAAGGTAACACCAACGACCAGCTGGTCTCCTCCAACCTCTTGCTATTCCGGAATGGAAGTTTGATCATATTGAAATGGACTGTGGACTGGATTTCCAAGTCCAAGCGTGGAAATGATGCTATCTTCATTGTCATTGACAAGCTTACTAAAGTGGCTCATTTTCTTCCTATCAAAGAATCCAAATCACAACAAGCCTGGGCTGGTGAGCTATACACCTGTGATTGTCCCTTGCACGGCATTCCACAAGTGATCTCTTCATCGTAAAAGATCTTTACTCTCCAAGTTTTGGGATTCTTTTTCATGGGCACCAACACCGTTTACCACAGCCTTTCCATCCTCAAACAAGTGGGCAAGTCGAAAGCGTAAAATCAAACTTTGAAGATATGATCAGGGCTTGTGTCATTTCCTTCGGTATGAAGTGGGAAGATTGTCTTCCATATGCCGGTTCTCCCACAACAACAGCTTTCTCCGTTTTGTTCTGGCAAGGCCCCATTTGAAATTCTCTATGGCGTATCGTAGCTCGTACTCCTCTCAATTGGTCCGAGACAGGTGAACGCCAACTTTTGGCAATGACTTGATCACATATGTCCAAGAAATGCAAAGTCATTCGTGAGAATCTCAAAGCCGCAGAATCGGGCTGAAGAGCTATTATGATGACAAGCACCATGATGGGTTTTTTGAAATCGGAGATCATGTTCACTCTCTGCCTCTCAAATGAAAGGCACTTTCGCCGGTTCAAAAGATTAAGTGCTTTTGCCTCAGATATGTGGGTCCTTTCAAGATCATTGGCAAAAGAGGCGATCTCGCCTATCAACTTGAGCTCCATCCATTTTCGCGAACGCAATAACGATGTATTTCACGCGGTTTCAAGCTTCGCAAGTGCTTCAAGACTTCGGAGCGCATCTATCAACTTTCAAGAAATTGATCTTCAAGAAGATCTCTCTATCATGAGACACCTGCTGCTATTCTTGAAGAAACCGAGCTAAGACTCGCAAATGTCAATCAAATTCCCCGAAAGTGAAGTGGTCACACCATTCCGATTCCTGCCAAGAAGCCACCCGGGAGCTGAGGAGGATCACCGCCTGAATATCCCGGAGTTCTTTTCAGGTCCTAGATCTCTGACGAGATCCTCTTGTAGTGGTAGGAGTGTTGCAACACCGGAAATGTAATCTCTCCACATTGTAACTCCAACTTCTTGCCATTTTCGCATTGTGATATGATATTCCTCCATGGTTGGGTTTTTTGGTTTTGCTTTTGCATTTTTGTTCATGTCATGCATTTCATATCATGTCATCATGTGTAATCGATTTGGTATACGGTTCGTCCATCCGAGCATTTTCCCCGCGTCCGCTTTGCAATCCGCACCTCATATGTCCTCCGCCGCCCCTTTACGCTTGTGATGGTACTAAACTTTCTAATGGACCGAGGTTTGTCAAGTGGCTTTTGTATACCAACCGTAGATCACCGTCAAGTTTCGGGTCATTGGAGCCGCTTGCATCCAACGGTTAACTCGCACTGCAAAAGGCCTCTTTTGTTGCAGCCCAACACCCTCCAAAATAGTCCAATAACCCATCTAAGTCACTTCCATGCTCTCCGCTGCTCGATCACGTATCAGTAATGAAACCAGACCTCATTTGAGCTTCCTAGCTCCTTCTACCTATAAATATGCATTCCTCCAAATCCCGGACCAAACCCTAGCTCGCTCCTCTCGCTGCCGGACACGCCAGTCCGGCTGGACAAACCTGCGCCGCTTGATTTAACCAAAGGCGCACGCGGGCACTGGCCATCAACAGGCCGCTGCCCGCCTGAGCTCATGCGTGCCCCCTGCTCAGACACACAAGGCCTGCCTCGCCTGGCTGCCTCTCACAGGCTCTCCCGGCCACATCATCTATCCGCCCATTGCGCCTGCCTGCCCGCTGTGCCACATCATTGCCAAGCTGGGCCTTTCTCCGGCTCCAGCCGCTCTCTTCTCTCCCCAGCCTCGCGAAGTACATCCACGCTCGACTCGAGCCGATCGGATCTGAGATCCATGGCGTTGACTTCTTTCCCCAAATCCTCCAAGTCCTTTTCTGTGATATTTTGTTGCATTTTCATCATGCCATAACTCCTCGATATTGTTCGCTTGTAGGTAATATGTCAAAATGTTCGCCAAGAGTAGATCATTTCATCTCATTGCATCATTTTCATTTGAGCTCATCTTGATGCCCAAATGCTGTTAGAAGAGGGCTATGTGATGTTAGTTTCGCTTTTAATGTAACATGCACTTTTGTCATTTTTGCCATGATTGATGTGTGCATCCTATGAACTTGAGTCCTACATGTGTTTTGTAATATGCCATGCCATCTTTCCAGGGTGTATGCCATGTATTTTGTGATCTCTGTGGTGACTAGCACAAGCATGCAAACTAGGCTTCATGATGTTGCTGATTTCAGCCCTGCTTTCTGATATTTTATGCCATGTTAACTTGATGCTACGAGAGATCCATGCATATTTTGAGATACTTCAGTAAGGATGTTTTGAACATATGGTTATGCTCTATCCATCCATGCCTTTGTTTGCAATTATGGAGTGCCATAGCTTGAGTCAATCGAGCTCTACTTTTGCTATAAAATGTTTCGCAGATTGTTTACATGTTATTCAATTTTGCCAAGGTTGTTGTAGTTGATCCGTATGCTATGATGTTGTTCTTGCCATGTATGTCTTCTATGCCATGTCTTCTTGATGGATGTATGCTTAGTTTATCATGTAATGCTCTGAGTGAGTGCATCGAGCTCTTAAACATGCCTACTTGTTATCTGCTTTTGTCATGCCCTGCTGTCGAATCTAACTAAACTTGCTATATTGACATGGGTGCTATTATATTTTCCGATCCTTTTGGCTTATGGTCAGAAGGGACTTTTGTTCTATGCTTTGAGTAGATTCATGCCATGCCTTGTTTTGCTATTATAAGTTCCTGTAGCATGTTGTTTTCTTGCTCAACATTGCTTCCTCGATGCTGATTTTGCCATGTTCAGAATTTCACTAAGTCCGTGAAGTTGATATGTTTTGCACTTTTGCCATGCTTGTTTGGACCTGTTATGTTGTGATTTAGCCGTAGCTCGTGTTCATCTTTTGTCAAGCATCTTGAGTAGATCACTGCCATATGCTTTTTGGTACGCTTGGTGCAGTAGCTTAATTTCTTGTTGCTTGCTAGTGGTATCATGTGTTAATGGCAGATTTGTGCCATTTTGTTTTGCTTGTCATTTGCAAACCGTGCATCCGATTCCGTGATCTTTATATCGATTTCAACCGAAATCATCTCATCTTTCCAGCGCATACTTGGTTTGCGTTGATGCCTGGTTCATCATTTTCCTTCCGAGCACGATACGCATTGCATATCACATCTCGCATATCATGCCATGTTTTGCATCATGTTGCTTGTGCATTGCACCGTGATTTATTGTGGTTCCTTTGTTTGTGTTCTTGCTTTGGGTAGAGCCGAGACGAGTACGTGAACGAGGAACCTGTTGAGAACGCTTACGAGGATCAAGCTTTCGACAACTCGAGAACCTTGCGCAAGATGACCATACCTCAAATCACTTCTATCTTTGCTTGCTAGATGCTCGCCTTTTGCTATGCCTATGCTACGATGCCTATCACTTGCTATATCATGCCACCCATATTGCCATGTCAGCCCCTAACCATCCTTTCCTAGCAAACCGTTGTTGGCTATGTT
>JAHIAM010010189.1:0-10644 GCA_021605205.1 Aegilops longissima | reverse complement strand
CACATACAACCCTCAAGAATATCCAGGAAACAATGAATCCATCTGCAAGATTTCAAAATCATGCAGAATTGCAATATAATTCCAAGATCTTTGCATCGCTACAATGAGAAAGTCTCACCAATCAACTCCTTGAACTTGTCGAAACATCTTAACGACAAGTCGAGCTTAATGGTGACACTTACCATCATTGTCCGCCTTCTTCTAAAATCCATCTGACTCAACACCTTACGACATCAAGTAGTTCTTCCAAAGTCTACACTTTGTTTTCACATGGATCCTCTCCGATTTTATGGCCTCAAGCCATTTGTCGAATTTGCCACCATCCGTCGACCGATTCCAAGTCACATCGACCTAGCTGGTAACACCTCATATCACTTTGCGGCCTCACGACGTATTCACGGTGTCGCCACCATGGCCCGGACCGTTGGCCTTTTGGCTCACGATATGATAGTGTCGCTAGCATCCACATGACAAAGAACCCGGCCGACATGGCTAGTCGTGAACCCAAAGCGGCACTAACCTATGGGACAGCATACATGAATCACTTCGAGCATGTCGGTCATCAACGATGAACTCGGCTAGCACGGGCTAACAGACTCCGTATTCCGGCTGTAGCAAGAGGCAGACTCGAGTATCACCGCTGGACATTTCAAGGGACGATATAGGAACGAAATGAATCACATGCCGCCACCAAGTGTCCAAGCAAAGGCGGGTCAGTGACTCGTGAACCGGCAGAAGCGGACTACTATCGCCGTGAACGAGACTACATTTCCCATATGAGAGGCTGCCAAGGATAAACAACTAGTTTGTCGGATCCCACTCATACCAAGCATTTCAATCATACACGCAATATGCCCGATATGAGTAAATACAACAAGGCATCACAACAAAACTCTACAACTCAAGTATTTATTTAAGAGGCCCGAGGAGCCATACATAACATAGTCATACAGTGGGTCACATGACCCAACACTCAAGTCATACAATCATACAAGCACATGCGAAGCAAACTAGTCTGAGTACGACTCTAGAAAGAAAGAAAGCTTGTTGGAGCCTTTCTATCTACAATGGCCCTTCAAAGTCTTAGATCGCCACCGGGTGGCTAGTTCACTGTCAAGTCAATATCTACATAGAACTGGCTTGAGGGGTAGTATAGTCCTCTAAAAACATTAATTACAAACATGAGTACAAAGGTACTCAAGAAGTCTTACCACGTAATCCTATCATACATGCACATTCTCAAAGAAGGAAGTGGAGTTATTTGCAGAAGCCGCTTTGACTCTTGGCTGCTTATCCCACGTGACACCACTTTGTAAAGCATTTGTCAACCAGTCCACTAATCACCATCACAATACTCCACCGTGGATCCCTCTCGTCATCCCCGAGAGGGCCATCCATGATACTCACATTATCTTGAGGCTTTTAGTAGTATCCATTTACTTGTCTATGAACCGATATAGGTAACCTGAAGTCCTTCTCCGTGGACACGGCTATTCAATAGATCATATTTAACCCCGCAGGGTGTACTTCTTACACACGCTCACCACTTATCGCCGCATAACGACATGTACCAAGAACCTTCAAGCGAAGCCCAACGTGGGTGGCGGCCAGCCTACCTAAACACTCAAGTCCCTAGTCCGGTTTATCGCCTATTCGGTTCCATCCGCAGGAGTCCGCCGAGGTTTCCCATACAGCCCCGAACGATGTGGGTTCCCGAGATACCAAACGGCACTCTGACACCGCCACGTGCTACCGCAACACAACCCACCCCTAAGGTCAGCGCTATGATGCCCCCAAAGATGCTACAAACACCGTAAACTACTTGCAACTCCCTGACTAAGAACAAGGGTGGTTAAGAAGAGAGGGTCAATTAAGGATCCCAATGTGGTAGTAACTGATTCATGGATCACAAACACGATCTCAGCCTAAGTTCGCTTCAATGAAACAACCCACCATGTACTCCTACATGGCCTCTCATCGAACCTTTACCAAATCGTGTTCAACACTTTCACTCGAACCAACACAACCTTTCACTCCAGTCATCATCCCGATGAGCCGACGACACAACTCTAAGCATAGCAAGCATAGCATGGTAGGAATCACAAACATGGCTCAATCAACTCCTACACATACTAGTGGGTTTCATCTAGTTATCGTGGCAATGAAGGTCATGCAAAGGAATGGGTTCAACTACGCAGCACACAACAGTTGAATCGTTGTCTTAATGCAAAACGAGAGCGTGAGAACATGGGTTTGTATCGAATGATCAATGATTTGCTTGCCCGATGGAACGGGTAGAGAACTCGCCTTCGATGGGTAGTCGAGGTTATCTTCGGGGCGTAACCTATCATGAAAGCATACCGAAAGTAAACACACATGACAATATGCAACAATATGATGCATGCTATGACATGGCAATATGGATGTGTGTTGGTCTAATGCAAGTGAAATAATAGGGAATGAACTCATTTGAATCAAGGATTCAAATGATAGCTCATTTGAGTTAGTCCTAATGGTGCAATATCTTATTCTGGTTAAACAGCATAGTTAACTTGTTTTAACATGCATGAAACCTGTACCAATGGATAGAGTGTTTTTTGATAATTTTTCATATAAAAACTTTGCATTTGGAGTTATAGAATAAAAGTTATAACATTTGAAATTTGAATTATATTCGAATTTACTATATCAAAATAAATCCAGAATTTGAATTAATGCCCAAGATGAGGTCCCGGGGACGTGGGGTCAACGGGTCGCCAGGAAACACCAGTGGGACCCGCATGTGGGTAATTAACTTAACTAAAGTTTAATTAAACTAACCTATTTAGTTAGGTGGTGGGCCCGCTTGTCCGGACGCGGGGTCAACGCGGCCCACAAAGGGCAATGCCCACGCCGGCCGCAACGGATAGTCACCGGAGCCCGACACGGGAGGGAGTGTGTTTGGGATTCCGCCACCAAACGAGGAAGATAGCTACGGTAGCTAGAAGCAACCCGACTATTGGTGAGGTTAGTTGGGGTGGCCGGAGTTGGGCCCGCGGGAGGGCGGGGGCCTGGGTGATCTCGGGTTTGTTGTAGGGGGCAAAGGAGGCGTGGAGTGCATGTTAGACCCAACGCAACTCGGAGTGCGATGGACACGGGGCGGTTTGGTGGCCGGAGCCTCCGGGCGATAGCCCCGGGGGTCGGGCGAAGCGGGTGCTGCTGGTGCACGGGAAGAGAGGGAGAGGATGGGAGGTAGCCGTCCAGCGATCCCAGAGGCCGAACGAGGTCGGGGTGCTCGATGGCGGCGGGCGAGGGGATTCCCGGTGGCGGAGTCGGGCCGGGGGCGGTTTGGGCAAGGGGGTTTTGTTCACGGCGACGACGGCAAGGAACCGGTTCGTGGGGGACGACGGTGGCTACGGTACGACGGTGGAGCGGCGACGGGGGCCGGCCATGGCGGGGGGAGCGAGGGAGAGAGGGGGGGGCGAATGGCGGTCCAGGGGTGGGGACGATGGAGGCCGCCCAAGGGGGCGAGGGAGGTGAAGGGGCGGCGGCCACCTTACCGAGCATTTGCTAGTTGCTCGGGTTAAAGCAAAGCCACATGGGTTTGCGGGCGGGGTGGGCCGCCGCATGTAAGGTTTTTCCATTTTTAAGCTTTTTCTATTTTCCAACTTTGTGGGGTTTTTAAAATACCAAAACTATTTTAAAATCACCAAAATGTCCTGCCTTGTTGGAATATTCCCAACATGAAACATTTTGTTTAATTTTGAACATTTAAAATATTTTATATAATTTAAAATGCTCAAGTTCAAAACTTGTGGATTAATCCAGGAACCTTGATGACCTAGAAAATGATCCACCTCCTTTGACATGGGTTCAACCAAAAAAGAGGATGAGCATTTTGAAGGGCATTTCGGATTCATTGAAATAATTTTTGTAAACCCTAGTTGATTTAAGGGGGTTCTGGGTTTCGCCTTCCCATTTCAAATTAAATGGAATTAAACATGATGCACACCCAATGCATGGTCTAACTGGGTGACAATCGCTTCCCATAGCTCGAGGTTCATTGTTGTCGCAAAATTTTCAAGGATTACCGATACCCGTAGACGATCCTTGTCCCCTTCAGGAAGAGTGACTTGATCCAAAACTTCATGATCAATTCATAAGTTTCTACTAATTGATGTAGGCCACAGAACAACTTCCCCGGGCCCGCTACACTTGTTGAAGTGACGGTTCAAGAACCTCATCAAGTCTCCACCATCCTCCCACTCAATTTTTTGAGAAAATTTTCCAGAAAGGACCCGCTTAAAACAATCACTTTTGCTCGGATTGAATTAGAGGTATACCCAACCATTTTGGGTATCCTATGAAGATGCATTTATCCCTTTGGGTCGACCATCACGATGAAACTTTTTCACAAAGCGCCGAGCCCCAATCATTCAAGAAACGACGCTTAGGTTTCTAAACCATAGTTCCACGTGTCATCTCAACGGAATTACGGGTGCCCTATTAAAGTGAGTGCGTTGTCTCTAATGCCTAACCCATGAACGATAGTGGTAA
The DNA here is from genome assembly GCA_021605205.1 of Aegilops longissima. Lineage (NCBI taxonomy): Eukaryota > Viridiplantae > Streptophyta > Magnoliopsida > Poales > Poaceae > Aegilops > Aegilops longissima. The sequence continues at coordinate 6,108 of JAHIAM010010189.1, read as the reverse complement.
TTCGATAAGGACATCATGGTACGCACCATATCCAATAAGGTGCAACTATGATGTTCGGACACCATCACACTATGGTGTTCCAAAGGGTATTAATTGTGAAACAATTTCCAATGTCTTAATTTCCAAAGTCAGAATCGATACTCATCTCTATGATCATATCATAGACATTTTATCCTCTTGTCACAATGATCTTCAACTTCACTCTGAAATTACTTGAACCATTCAATAATTTAGACTTGTGTTTCATCAAGTAAATATACTCAACATCTACTGAATCATCTATGAAGTAAGAACATAACGATATTCATCGATGCCTCAAAGACTCATTGGACCGACACATCAAAATGTGTTATTTCCAACAAGTTGCTATCTTGTTCCATCTACCAAAACGGGCTTTTCACTATCTTGCCCATGTGGTATGATTTGCATATCTCAAGTGATTCAAAATCAAGTGAGTCCAAACGATCCATCTCATGGAGTTTCTTCATGATACACCAATAGACATGGTTCGATGTCTCAAACTTTTCAAACGAGGAGTCCAAAGATCCATCAACATGGAGCTTTTCATGTTTTATACCAATATGACTTAATGGCAGGCCACAAGTAAGTGGTTCCATCATTACTATCTTATATCTTTGGCATGAAAATGTGTATTACTATGATCGAGATTCAATAAACCATTCCTTTAGGTGCAAGACCATTGAAGGTATCATTCAAATAAACAGAGTAACCATTATTCTCCTTAAATGAATAATCAGAAGATAGACATAATCCAATCATGTCTATGCTCAACGAAAACACCAAATGATAATTATTCGTTTAATACTAATCTTGATGGTAGAGGAGCGAAGGGATTGATCACATCAAACTTGGAAACACTTAACACATATTTATCGTCACCACCTTTAGCTAGTCTCCGCTTATTCCGTAGCCTTTATTTTGAGTTACTAACACTTAGCAACCAACGGTATCTAATACCCTGGTGCTACTAGGAGTATTAGTAAAGTACACAATAATTTAATGTATATCCAATATACTTTATCGACCTTGCCACTTCTCATCTACCAAGTATCTAGGGTAATTTCCCCAAAGGATCGCTCCCTTATTACGAAGCACTTAGTCTCGGGTTTGGGTTCAACCTTGGTTTCTTCATTAGAGCAGTGATTTGGTTTCATGAAGTATCCTTCTTGCCCTTGCCCTTCTTGAAACTAGTGGTTTTACCAACCATCAACAATTGATGCTCCTTCTGATTCCTACTTTTATTGTAAAACATCCAATATCTCAAGGATCATCATCTCTATCCCTGATTTGTTATAGTTCATCACGCTCTAGCAGCTTGGTGGCGTTGATTTGGAGAAACATCACTATCTCCGAGGATCAACTCCCACCGATTCAAGTGATTGTTGCACTCCATTAACGAGCACAAGCTCAACGATTGAGCTTTTCTCCTTAGTTTGCGGCTAAGAAAACATCGGAGGTCTTATACCTCTTGACGGGCACGAGCCGAAATCCCATTTCAGCCCCAAACATCTCATATGTTCCGCGATGTTTCAAAACGCCTTTGGTGCCTCAACTCTAAACCGCTTAACAACTATCACGTAGTTATCAAAACGGTATGTACGATGTTCGCAACATCCAGACACGTTGTTCAAAGACACGGCGTATTAAGGACATAAGCTTTTTCCGTCCGCATAATCGCCATCCCAACTTTCAACTATATTTTCTAGGAACATTTCTAAACAAGGAACTAAAGCGCCAGCCTTTACATAATTTGCAAAGGGCTTTTGACTATGTTCGTGATAATTAAGTTCATCTAATGACCTCCCACCGAGATAGACATCCTCTAGTCATCTAAGTGATTACATGATCCGAAATAACTAGGCGGTCCCATCATCACGTGAGACGGACTAGTCATCATCGGTGAACATCTTTCATGTTGATCGATCACCATAACTCATGCTCGACCTTTCGGTCTCTTTGTGTTCCGAGGCCATGTTCCTATAGCTATTCGCTGGGTTAACCTAAGTGTTTCGTGTTAAATCTGGCTTACAACCCGGTTATGTGAACGAAGAATCTATCACATCCGATCATCACGGGTGCTTCAAACGATTTAACCTTTGAACGGTGCGAGTTAGGGGGAACACTTTTGAAATTTTAATGAGGGATCATCTTATTTACTATCCGTTCTAAGCAAATAAGATGTATAAACATGATAAACATCACATGCAATCAAATAGTGACATGATATGGCCAATATCATTTTGCTCCTTTTAATCTCCATCTTCGGGCTCCATGATCATCATCGCCACCGCATGACACCATGATCTCCATCATCATGATCTCCATCATCGGTTCCATGAAGTTGTTCAAACTTATTACTTCTACTACTATGGCTACCGGTTAGCAATAAAGTAAAGTAATTACATGGCTTTGTTCAATGACACGCAGGTCATACAACAAATTAAGACAACTCCTATATTCTCGGTCATACTCATCGACATGCAAGTCGTGATTCCTATTACAAGAACATGATCAATTCATACATCACATATCATTCATCACATTCTTCTTAGCCATATCACATCACATAGCATACCCACAAAAACAAGTTAGACGCCCTAATTGTTGTTTGCATGTTTTACGTGGCTGCTAGGGTTTCTAGCAAGAACATTTTTACCTATGCAAAACCACAACGGATATGCCAATTGCTATTTACCCTTCATAAGGACCCTTTTCATCAAACTGCCCACTAAAGTGGAGAGACTGGCACCCTAGCCACCTTATGCACCAAGTGCATGTCATTGGAACCTGTCTCACGAAGGTACGGTAAGGTCGGTCCGGCCGTTCATCCCACAATACCGTAAACAAGATTGGACTAGTAACGGTCACGCCCAATATGCACCCATCCAAAAGGAACTCGACGGTCCCACCAAGGATAGACCCAAGATATTGGAACGCTTTGCAAGGTGGATATCATTACATCAACATTACAAATACATAGGATACATACATAAGGCACAAATGCCACAAGAATACAACAACAACATAGCATAAAAATCAAACATCCCACTACGGATGAAACATAAAATGAAGCTCAAACGACAACCACCCGCTAGCCCAGCGCCGACCGAACCTATCCCCGATCAAGAAGAAGCGTAAGAAGAACCCAACACAAGCAAACATCGCCTCACGCCATGATCATTGCAAACCTGTACCGCAACCGGTGGTGTAGTAATCAGGACCACGAGGACTCAGCAATCCCATTACCATGGGTATCAAGACTAGCAAAGCTTAAAGGGAAAGGAAGGGTAAAGTGGTGAGGTTAGCGCAACTAAGCATGTATGGTGGCTAACATAGCAAATGAGAGCGGAAGAGAAACAAAGGAACCGGGTCAACTAGTAATGATCAAGAAGTGATCCTGAACTCCTACTTACGCCAAACATAACCCATAAACCATGTTCTCCTCTCGATCAACCCCAAAAGAGACACTCACTACGCATACACGGTTGGTGTATTTTAATTGAGATCAACTTCGGTTTTCTACAACCGACATTAACAAATTCCCATCTGCCACATAACCGCTGGCACGACTTTCGAAAGTTCAAACCCTGCAGGGTGTCCCAACTTAGCCCATGATAAGCTCGCGATCAACGAAGGATATTCCTTCTCCCGAGAAGACCCGATCAGTCTCGAATCCGCCACAAGACATTTCACAAGAATAAACAAGACCAGAAACCGCCGATGCTACCGGCAATCCCGATAGGAGCTGCACATATCTCGCTCGTGGCAACACCGGATGAGACAGGCACGAGTAAAACCAATCCTCAAGTTGCCCTAAGGTGGCCTCAGCGGCGTCTGTTCGGCCAGCACTTAGAGAAGCACCGTCCGGGGGCTAAATAAAGATGACCTCGAGGAGCGACTCCCAAGGAAAAGTAGGTGGTGGTGAGGCAAATGGTAAAACCAATGTTGGGCCTTGCTGGAAAAATCTTATTCAAAGCGAACTGTCAAGGGGTCCCATAAATCACCCGACCTGCTAGGGACGCAAAATCCGGGAACATAATACCGATATGACGGAAACTAGGGCGGCAAGAGGAACAAAACACTGCATAAGGCCGAGCCTTCCACCCTTTACCAAATATATAGATGCATTAATTAAATAAGATATATTGTGATAACTCAACAAGTAAACATGTTCCAACAAGGAACAACATCTCCATGTTCCAACAAGGAACAAACTTCATCTTCACCTGCAACTAACAACGCTATAAGAGGGCTGAGCAAAGCGGTAACATAGCCAAACAATGGTTTGCTAGGAAGGGTACAAAAGGTTAGAGGTCGACATGGCAATTTGGGATGGCTTGATAAACAGTAGTAGGTAGCGCAGCATAGCGATAGAACGAAGCAACTAGCATAGCAATGATAGTAGTGAGATCCAGGTAGAAGGTCATCTTGCCTGAAATCCCGCAAGGAAGAAGAACGAATCCATGAAGAAGACGAACGGATGAAGCCGAACCAAGCGAGACGAACTAATCCCACGATCGCAATGAAACAGAACTAACAAGAAGAAGCACACAACATAGTAAACACACCACACATGAACAAGACATGATGCACAACAAGCATGATGCATGACAAATCTAGATGAGGCTACTCATGGCAAGAGATGATGCAAACAAGAGCAACACATCAAGGCAAGTTTAAATGAGGCCGAAACAACATATAACAATTCCGAAGTCCTCATATGCAAATTTCGAAATTGGTCCAGATCTGGATAACTTTATTTTCAAGTTGTTAAACAGCAAGTTAAGATGCACCACGATGATCTACACGAAATTCTAGTCAAGTTACATATAAAGTTCATTTAATTCGAGCTAGCCTAGAAGATATGAGCAAAACAAGATAAACATGGCATTGATGCAAAATGCATAAAACATCAAGCAAACACCTCAAAACATGGATGCAACATGATAATATGAAGCTACATGCAATTCTAAGCAAGTTTCATATAGAGCACACTCAAAACGGGCAACGGATCAACACATACACCCTATACAAGTTATAGCAACAATCTGTCCAAAAAGCAAGTAGGCATATTGCAAGCATCAAAACAACAAGCTACAGCATCACAATATGAAAACAAAAGGCATGGGCATGATGTACAGGTAAAGCATTACAAAACATGAACACTGAGCTATCTCCAAATCACTAGAACATGCTCAAAATGACATGGCAAGATTGCAAATAATAACAGCTTTGATTTTAGCGTAAATAACATCAAAGTTGCAATGTTTAGGGCTATCAAACAACATGTTACAGGAACTTAACATGGCAAACAAAGGCATGGAATGAATCTACTAATTGCATAGAACAAAAGTCCCTTACTGACCATAAGCCAAAAGGATCAGAAATATGATGGCACCCATGTAAACATGGCAAGTTATATTACAGATTTAAACATGGCAGGAACAACGATAAGTAGGCATGTTGGTGAGCTTGAACCACTCACCACAGAGCAATACATGGCATGGAAAGGGAACCAACAGTAAGAAGACATGGCATAGAAGCTATACATGGCAAGAACAACATCATAGCATACATGGATCAATACAACAACCTTGGCAAAATTGAATAACATGTAAACAATCTGCCAGAACATTTTATAGCAAAAGTAGAGCTCGATTGACTCACGCTATGGCACTCCATAATTGCAAACAAGGGCATGGATGGATAGAGCAATACATGTAGAACAAAACATCCTTACTGAAGTATCTCAAAATATGCATGGATTCTCTCTAGCATCAAGTTAAATGGCATAAAAATATCAAGAAAACAGCTGAAATCAGAACATCAAGACACCTAGTTTGCATGCTTGTGCTAGTCACCACAGAGATCACAAAAATACATGGCATACACTCTGGAAAGATGGCATGGCATATTACAAAACACATGTAGGACTCAAGTTCATAGGATGCACACATCAATCATGTCAAAATGACAAAGTGCATGTTCGATAAGAATCAAACTAACATCACATAGCACTCTTCTAACAGCATTTCGGGCATCAAGATGAGCTCAAATGAAAATGATGCAATGAGATGAAATGGTCCA
>JAHIAM010010188.1:0-22126 GCA_021605205.1 Aegilops longissima | reverse complement strand
CTGGTCCAGATGGTGAAGCACAAGATCGCTTACTCGATCACCGGAAGCCAACCAATGCACTTCCACGACACCCGCCATGTGATTGAAGTGCATATCCCAGTGGAGAACCTTCGGAGGACACAGGAGCCGATTGACTTTGAGTTCACCGAGTTCAACCGGATCATCAAGGGACGGGCGATCTATCGAGCACTTGGACATCTCCGAGAGGAGTACAGGCCGAGCTCGATCACCGACTCGCCATGGTTTCTCGCAGGCAAGGAATGGAGATATCATCTCACCATTGAGGACGATTCCACTCTCTACATCCAGACTTGGAGTGTCTCTCGTGAAACGGGAGATTCGACTCACCGTAACTCAAGACACACCGAAGCTTTTGTTCCGTGAATCGAACTGGAGGAGAAGGCACGCGCAGACTTCCTTGGCCATGAGGAAGAAATCACGGACTTCATGGAGACAATCGACGACCAAGATGAAGCTTGCCGCGATAGAGGAAAAGATGGACTTGGGAGAGGACCTTTACCCGAGTGGAGATGAAGGACCCTCGTGAGCAATGATCAGGATTTTGAAGGAGTACCACTCAAGGAAGCCCTAGAGGAGGCGCCACGATGAAGACTTTAGTCGACTCACCATGTTATTTTTTACTTTTTCATCGATCGCTAGGCCGATATTTCCTTCTTCGATTAGTCATGAGCTTTTGTAATCGAAGTTTGAACCATGTTTGAGTGGTATGAATAAATGATTGTGTGTTATGATTGTGCATTCATATGGGTAGTGTTATTCCTCATAGACCATTGTTCTATTCTAATTGTCTCATCCACTCCAAAACACCAGATGCCTCCGAGACGTGATAATCGGTTTTCCGCCGGAGCTCACCCAACTGCTCCAAAGAGCAGTAATGAATCGATGCAACTACTTATTCGAATCGTAACAACAACGCCAACAACCCACCGCCACCACCCTCGTGGACAACTTGACTCGATTGAGGTTGAATCCGCCAGTTGTTCTCTAGTAGCACCGAGCCGATTGTGGCTGATGATTGGCTCCGCAAAGTCGAAGAGAGCTAATCACCGTTGGATGCACCGATGTCGAGAAGGTGCGCTTGTCACAAGATCAACTTGATGGACCTGCAGCTTGGTGGGAGAATTACACCGCCACTTTTCCCATTGGTGCCATCACATGGGATCAATTCCAGCAGGCTTTTCAGACCGCTCATGTCTCACTGGAGCCATGAGTCTCAAGAACCGCGGAGTTCCGCAACTTGCGCCAGGGGAACCATAGTGCGGCACAAGACGCGGATGAATTCAGCAAGCTCGCCGCTTATGCCTCGATGATGTGGCCACAGATGCCACAAAGCAGTGAGAAGTTCTTTGAGGGACTCAATGATGAACCGAGCATGCAGCTTATTGTGGCTACCTTCAACAACTACCAGAGCTGCAGACAAGGCCACCATTCTTGAAGGCAAGCAGCAGCAGATAGAAAGCCATAAGCTTAAAGTACAGCCAGGGGAAGCACAACTCCCGAGCTCAGCAGAAGCCCCGCCATGCACCATACTCGGAGGGCACACCCATCATAACCATGGAGGTCATAACCATGGAGGAAATGGGAACAACCGCAGCCAGACAATAAGTCAGGCCATGGCAATGGCAATGGCAATGGTAATGGCAATCAGCACCGCTTCTGCGCCTGGCCCAAGGATCCGAGCCACATCACCGCTCAAGTGCCGTAAGACAGGCACTATGCCACCGATCGCCCTGAGGCCAAGCAGAGGAATGGAAATGGCAATGGAGGCTCAGCACAAGAAGCCTAACTGCTCCTCGGCTCGTGTGAACTACATCGACGTGGAGGACGCCTATGATCAGCTGCATACATGGTTGGTAAGTTTTTATTGAATTCCTGCTCAGTTTTGGTACTCTTTGATTCTCGTGCAACGTGATTCATTCATATCAAGGGTAGTTAGGAAAGTACGGTTACCCACTAAAACCCTTAGAAGCCCCCTCTTCCGGGCTCAGCAGAGGAGAAATGATGGCAGGTGAGGGTCATCATGCACCTCAACATCGGGAACCATAAATTTCCCGCAGACCTCATAGTGTTGGAAACCCTGACCTTGGATGTAATCCTAGGCATGGATTGGTTGTCAAAGTTTGAAGGGAACATAGATCTGTGTTCAAGAAGTCTATTCTCGCTCACCACCCCGAGCGTAAGAGGATCAAGTATGTAGCCAGCACAGCCAGATGAAGAATCAGTATTCTCACGGAGTTGTTCAGAGGAAGTGCCAGAGTGCAAGACTTTCCGAAGTGTTTCCGAGGAATTACTGTGAATGCCACCGGACAGTGACATTGAATTTCTGATTGAGCTACGTTGCCCCAAGACAGCCCCAATATCCAAGAGACCTTATCGGATGCCACCGCAATGAGTTGAAAGAGATCAAGGATCAAATTAATGAGTTATTGGAGAAAGGATATATTCGCCCAAGCTCATCACCTTGGGGAGCCCCGCATTTTTGGTAGAGAAGAAGGATGGAAGCTTGAGGATGGTTGTGGATTATCGTGCATTGAACGGGTAACCATCAAGAACAAGTACCTCTCCGATGATTAATGACTTGTTTGATCAGCTAGTTGGAGCCAAGGTATTCTTCTAAGATCGATCTTCGATCGTGGTATCATCGCTGAAGATTCGTGAAAAGGATATACCCAAAACAGCATTCACTACCGTGTATGGTTTATATGAGTATACCGTCATGTCATTTGATTGACTAATGCTCCCGATACTTCATGAATTTGATGAACAAGGTGTTTATGGAATATCTGGACAAGTTTGTCGTGGTGTTCATCGATGATATATTGATTTTCCAAGAGCGAGGAAGAGCATAAGGAACATTTATGCCTAGTTCTCGAGAAACTTCGAGAACATCGCCAGTATGCCAAGTTCAGCAAATGTGAATTTTGGTTGAAGGAAGTTGGATTCCTGACATGTTATTTCAGAGAAGGAATAGCAGCTGATCCCGCCAAGGTTGAATCAGTCACCGACAAGCAGTCACCCACCTCACCAAGGAGATCCGCAGTTTTCTTGACTCGCAGGATATTATCGGAGGTTCATTGAGAACTTTCGAAGATTGCCAAGCCCATGACTGAGCTGTGAAGAAAGAAGCAAGTATGTTTGGACCGAGGAATGTGAAGCCGCCAAGAATTGAAGAAACGGTTGGTCACAGCCCCAAAGATTGATTTTATGACATACACAAGGAATACCAGGTTTATTAGACGCTTCGCCAAGGACTCGGAGGAGTACTAATGCAGAAGGAAAAGTTGTAGCTTATGCCTCCGCATAGCCACAATACCTCATGAGATGAATTATGCCACACATGATTTGGAGTTAGCAGTCAGAGTGTATGCACTCAAGACTGGAGACATTTCTCATCGGAAACCGCTGATGTTTACAGCATCACAAGAGCTTGAAGTATATTTTCACGAGAAGGAATTGAACCTCGTGAAGAGGAGATGGCTAGAGTTGATAAAGGACTATGACATGAGATTGCATTACCACCTGTAAAGCTAATGTTGTAGCAGATGCTTTGAGCCGTAAGAGTTATGTGAATACTCCGACAGCAGGAGGATTACCCTGTGAGTTAGTCGATGACCTCGTAGATCTCCGATCGAGATAGTTCCTAGAGGATTTGTTGCAACTCGAAGTTCAGTCCACCTTGACCGAAAGGATTCATGAAGCCCGTAAGCCTCGGACAAGGAAATTGATGAGATAAAGCAAAAGATGGAGGAAGGAAAAGCTAAAGGATTCCGTAAGGATGAACACGGAACTATATGGTTCGAGGATCGATGATGATGTGCCCAATGATCCCAACTCAGAAGCTAATTCTTCAGAGGCTCATGATTCACCATATCGATTCACCCTGCAACACCAAGATGTACCCGATTTGAAGCAAAGTTTCGTGGATGTATGAAGAAGGATATTGCCGAGTACGTAGTCTGTATGCTATGTTTGTCAACGGTAAAGGCGTAACATCGGGCCAGAGGGTTACTTCAACCTTTGCCGATTCCCGATTGGAAATGGGAGAAACTTGGAATGGATTTCATCACGTGATTACCCAGACCCGCTCAGTTATGATTCTATCCGGTAGTGGTTGATCGCTTCGACCAAGGTAGCTCACTTCATTCCCGTGAAGACACCTATACCAGTGCTAAGTTGGCCAAGATATACATGACCAGGATCAGATGTCCGCATGGAGTTCCGAGGAAAATCGTGTCGATAGAGGAACGCAGTTTACCTCAAAGTTTTGGAAGCAGCTTGCATGAAACTTTGGGTACGAGGCTGGAATTCAAGACTTTTCATCCGCATGATGGATGTAATCGAGAGAGTCAATCAGATTCGAGGACATGTTGAGAGCTTGTGTGTTAGACTATGGGTCTAGCTGGGATGATAATTTGTCAGACGCAGAGTTCTCATACAACAACAGCTATCAATCCACCAAGATGGCCCCTCTCAAGCTTTATACTAAGGAGGTGCAAAACACCATTGTTGTGGGATAGTGTTGAGATCGATCACTGGTTCCGACCTTATCAAGGATTCCAAGAGAAAGTCAAGCTGATTCGAGACAGCTCAAGATAGCACAATGAGATGTAAGAGTTATGCCGACAAGAAGCTTTGAAGGAAGTGACTTACTAAGGGAGACCGGGCATATTCGTGTGTCTCTACTTCGTGGAATCAAGAGGTTTGGAGTCAAGGGAAAGTTAGCACCCCGATTCATTGGCCCCTACAAAATCTCTAACGCCGTGGAGAGGTTGTACAAGTTGGAATTGCTTAAGGATTGTCCGGAGTTCATGATGTCTTCCATGTTTCTCACCAAGAAGTGTCATGCCGACATGGCCGATGTTCCGTTGAGAGACATAGTGCCCTAGAGGCCATACAGCTTGACAAAGGATCTGACTTACAAGGAGAAACCTGTCCGATTCTCGAGACCTGCAAGCAGAGTCACCCGCAGCAAGGTCATCAAGTGTTTGCAAGGTGCCGTGGAGTCACCACACCGAGGAAGAAGCCACACGGGAGCGCCAAGAAGACTTTCTTCGAGACCACCCGCACTCTATTTGTTAGTTAACCCAATCTCGAGGGCGTAGATTCATCTTAAGGTGGTAGGTTTGTAACATCCCAAATTTCCTATTTGGAATGTTTTACAATTATAGCTACATCCTATGCATCCTGCTTTGAATTTGAATGCCATTTGGAGTTTCAGAGAAATTTTGAGTTTTGAATTTGAATTCAAACTTTGGCAAGTGGGAAACATTTCAAAACTAAACCTCGATAAATACTTGATCAAAAGTATGAGAGGAGCAAACATGACACTCAAAAATATCAGAGGAAACAATGCTAAAAGATTTGGATTCAAATCTGAATTTTATTTGAATTTGAAAAAAGTGGATTTTTATAAAGTTTGATTTTGCCTTTGGAAAATGTTCAAATGAAAGGAATATTCCCTAATCATTTTGGTATATATATCCCTATATAAAATATTTATAGTTATTGTTTTATTTCTGTTTTGTTTTGCTAAAAAATAAATTCAAAAAGATAAACCCTCAGGCGCCAATTCAGCCCTCTGCCCACCCAACACCAAGACTTCACCACCACTGCCCACCGAAGCTGCCCAGAGGCTAATTTCACCAGCCGAGCCGCCCAGCACCTCCCCGCACCAATCCTTTCCAGATCGGCCACCCGCCGCCTCTCTCTCTCTTCACTGCTCTGACCCACCCCATCTTCTTTCCCCGCCCCACGCCATTGCCGGCCATGATCGCTGGATCTCAAGGATCCGGATCCCGATCCGATGCCGATCGCTTCGCCAGCCGAGGCCCTCGCTATATAAGCCGACGCCCGCACTCCATTCCCCTAGCCTCGCTGAGCCCTCCTCTCGCTCGAGCTCACGGGACCAGAGGTCCGCCCCGCCATTGTCGCCGCCTCTAGGCCACCTGATCACCCCGACCCCACCAAGCCTCACCGACCTCCTCAAGACCAAGACGGCGACTCTCGACCGCTGACGCCTCGAGTCCCGCCAGACTTCGCCACAGCCACTGCCGATTTAACGCCGTAAGTCACCGAAGCACTCTCCCCGTCCGATCCCAAACGAAGGCTCAGATTAGAACCCCAAGGGTATTTTTTAAATAAAACCGCCCGCTTTTTCCGTTTAGTATTAGTTAGGTTTTTTATTTTAGCTGTTCGCTTTTAGTTTAAACATAGGCCCGGTTAGGTTATTTGACGCTTAGTGTACGCTTTAGCCCATTAGGCCTTTTTTCTTTTATTTTTGATTTTCTGCTTTAAGAGAATAGTTTTGCTTTTGAAAATTCATATCTTTTATTCTGTTTATTATTTTAGGTGATTCTTTTTTGTTAGTTTGCAAATTTTATGTAGTTTCTGTAGAATATATATTTAGCTATGTTAAAATTAAATAAAATTGCTTTATTTTAATTTTAGTCAGAATAGTAAATCTGCTATAACTTGAGTTAGAAAAATTATTTTTATATGATTCTTTTGTCCCAACTTTATTTTAACATTGCCAAACCATAAAAATTAATTTGGGTATTTTAGGATTAATAAATAAATAGTTTTAAGCAGAATCTTATTAATCCTAATTAATTAACTAGTTACTGCTTTTCCTAATATTTTAATTAGTAAATAAATTTATTTTTAACTTGTGATTGATTATTCTAGGTTAGTTTCTGTCACTTTATAGGATGAACTTTTATTTATAATTAATAAAAGTTTTATTTTATTTTTCTTAATAGAAATTGAATTAGGCCTAATAGGAGTTTTATAATAGATTTTAAATTAATTCTTTTGCTCCTAGTTGCTTAGTGAATTTTTCTCTGTTAAGTTAACCTAAAACCATGATTAGGTTATGTTGAGTAAATTTTTGTTATATAAAACTATTCTAGCTATTGTTTGAAGTAGGAAAACTTTGAGTGGTTTTTTTGAGTTTTTCCTTGGATTTCACTTGTTGGTTTTGGTGTGTTACTTTGTTATGCTATTTTGTTATGTGATCCCAGCTATATGCTTATTGTGAATTGTTTGTCTCGGTGAGAGTTTCCGGAGTGCTAAGCTTACTACATTAATTTTTAGCTTACGAGGATCATCAAGAAGGCAAGTTTTGATCATGTTATTTCTATACCTATGTTTTATGCATTAGTTATTGTCACCACCCCACCATGCATGCAGAGTGAAATTTTGAAGTCATTAAACTTGAGTAGTATCATGTAGTAGGATGAACCAATCCCTTGTTACCATGACCCTGTGATTTAAGTAGTTTACTTGCTATGCTCAGAGACGGTTTTGGGTTGAGGAAATTCATAAGCAAGATGTGAGAGTCAATGATGATGACAACCCCATGAACTACAATGATCAAGATGGACTTCGAAAATCACTACCTGGTGGAGGATTTGCTGACGGCACCCCGAGAACCCAAGCAGGCCGGGATGCATGGAGAAGTGCCATGACATCTTGAAAGCTTCACCCAGCCACAAAGAGAAGGATGGATGCCCCATGACCGAAGTTACTCCGCAGCCGCAAGCCATTATGGGCTCGCTGGGTTGACCTTAGTAGTGACGCTGGCTGGACGGTACTACGAGATGTAGAAGAACGGTAGGATTGATGGGTACCCAGAGCTGTAAGAAGTCTTTGAAGACCCTGTTTATCTCGCCCCGCCTTCAAACACCATGGAGTGCTAAGACTTTAAAGGAGGGAATGATTCTTATGGGAAAAGTAAACCTCTCGCAGAGTTAAAGATCTAATCGATTAGCCGTGTCCCCGTTACGGACATTTGAGCCTCGAACTTGGAAGTATTCGGATATCTCGACACTAAAACTAATAAATTAATTTGAGGGTTTATGACTAAATAATTTGGGAACTAGATATTGGTTACGGAACCATCTCAATAACTACCAACAATTGTAGTAATTTTGCAAGCAAGTCCACAGTAGTAGGAGAAAATTTGCTTTTCGCAAATGATGAAACTTAGAGCCCCACATCCAAAAATGCATATAGTGATAGTAAGTATTATTGTTGTTCTTCATGACTTGCCACTTATTCCAAAAGCTGATTCTACATGGCTGCAACGCCTTATGTTGCGTAGGTATATTCCGATCGAGGAGGCCACGCCCGCGGCTATGGTTTATTGCCCTTGGAGTCGGATGGACTCGCTTTTATCTCGACGCTCCAAGAAGCAAAAGTTATTAGTTTATTTCTCATGAGTTGGCCTTGAGCCAAATTTATTCCCTTGTAATAAAGACTCTATATGAGAATCGCTTAATGATATTCAGTGTGATTGAACTTGATTACTTTATCGATGTACGTGAGTACCAAAGATGATCTTGGGATGGCATGCATACGTAGATTTGACCGATTTTGGGTCAGGTCGCTACACTTGTTGCATCACTTATTACTATACATTCACGCCGATCCATTAGGGCTATTTTGGTTCAACGGAAAACGCCGATCCACTAGTTGTTACCATCACTCTAAATTTCTGCATGCTCTCCTTACATAATCTCACCATATTTTTTTATGCATGTCGATATTGTACACAGCCTTGCTGAACATGTAGAGAAAAAGAGAAGAGTTTTATGCGCTGCAATACAATGTCATGCACATCGCCCATGGTGGGTTCAATGGAAAACCTCCCACCCCTCTCCGATTGTAATCCAGAGGAAGATATCTGCTCGAGGTGGATCTGCACGCCACGACCACTCCTATTTACCCCCAAGGTGTTTGTTTACCTTGGCATGATGATGTTAGTCATATCATGCATATGTTGCCTTGCAAAGGCCTACTTTTGACATCATATATGTCATCCGCTTAGTTTAGACATGTTCTGAATGCCACCGCTTAGTTTCTATATCATATATGGGAATTATGCAGCCTCATGTCTTTTAGCCAACCATAATATATGTGAAATGTGCAATGCCATCCTGTTTAACCGTGCATCATATATTTGAATGATATCTTGCCCATTCTTTTCTTCATTACATTTCCATTTGTCGACAATATTTGTACATTAAACTACTCTTCCTGTGAATCAGCCATTTGTGTGGAGATGGAAAATCTGGAGGAAAACAAGGCCTTCAAAGTAGACAAGGCTACCGTCAAGCGATCTCTTGTTGGTCCCGATAGCTCCTCGAGATGGATTCAGAGACGATGACCAGTCCTATTCCCCACCGAGGTGTATGCTCTAACTTGGCACGGTTATATCGCTCATATCATGCATATCGTGTCTTGCATTGCATAGTTTAGACATCATATACACAATATTCAACACCATGTTCTTAGTTCGCATCATATCGAAGGCCCTATGTTTAGCATATAAATCACATATGTGAATTAAATGATGCGATCCTGATTACTTAGATAACATGTAGGTGAATTATGTCATGCATCTTGTTTAGTTATTCATCATATCTTTGAATTATGTTATGCTATGCTATCCAGTTTAGATAGACATCATATATGTGAAATTATGTCATGCTATCCGCTTTTAGTTAAACAATATACATGTCAACTATTTCATGCCCTCTTTTTCCACACTATCTATTGCATCTGCTCTCATACAATGTCTGACATTCAACTATGTTTCCTGTTTATCAGCCATTTGAATTGGAGCGGTGATGCCATTCAGTGGACTAAAACACGGTCTTCAAAAAAACAAGCATACCTCTTGGTGGAGATAGCACCCCGCTTGTACATGCACAAGAACCAGCCCTACCACACATAACCCAAACTCGCAGATTGTACCCTACTGTGATGGACAGAGAACCAGCTTCACCCAATCTAACCCCAACCCCACCGATAGTAACTCAGCCTCTGACACAACACCATCTCCACCACAGAGCTCCCAAACAAGAGCAGTTAGTAAGGCAACTCCAAAGGCCCAAAGGGCCAAGATTATCACGGCGAACCCCCACCAGCTTAGTACGCCTATTCCTGTGGAGGAAGCACAACCAGCTAGTCGTAGTTTAGCATCTATCGATTTGATGTTGTTAAATCGTATGTGCGATCTTCCCATCTTGGAAATATTATATCAAGATGAAGGAAAATGCCAGCAGTGTGTTTGTCCAGAGTTATGTGTAAGTAATGTTATTCATGGCAATTACTTTACTCATTCCATACATCCTACCTCCATGATGGTTATAATACAACAAATTTTCCCATTTTTCTCTATAGAGAAGGACCGATTTGGAAACTCGTGATGAGGTAACCTTGTGCTAATACCTCCGCTATCTTCAAGAATGCTTGGTGGCAGATCGAATTACTTGAAGAAAACGTACTTCACCGCAAAGAAACTCATCAAATTCCTTTACGCTTCCCCGAGACACATTTATCGGACGATGACTAGGAACGCCTTTGTTCAGATTTCGTCCCAACCAAGAATGTGGTAAGGTCTATGAGCTCATTTTCCATTTTAAGTATTATATTCTTAAGGCCTTTACTGCACTCTGCTCATGTAGAACAAGTGCTAAACTCAAGAACAAATGTTCTAATTTAAGATCCCATTGCTATCATAGTTCAAAAAGCGCTAGGCGCATTGTGCGTTTGCCACCGCTTTGCGCTTTTATCGACTAAAGCGCATGCTTATGCGCAGTTATGCATGATTAAGCATAGTTATGCGCAATGCGCTTTTCCAACGCCTAGAGCCTAGGTGCGCCTTTTTTAACTATGATTGCTTTGTTTTGTATCACCGTATTTACTCATACAAACTTATTTTTAAATTGAAGGATCCAATCGAAACTCCAATGGCACAAAGGTATGTTCACGCATGTTTCTTTAACAGGTTTGTTCTTATCAATAGCTCGTTGATTTCAATTTCAATTGTGTATACAGTTGACTTTCATATCATGCACATTACTAGCATCACAATGAGCCAATAGTGTTGTTGTACATGTAGACCCGTGGTACCCATCTGAAATCTTGTTATGCCGCAGTAGTTTCCCACGCTTTGTATTCTTTCACCGCTGCTTTGTCTTGAACTGATATGATTTGAACCGTGTCTCTATTTTGATTTGGCAAGACAATGCAAAGGACCATAGGACATAGATATATGTTTGTTTGATGCTTTTATTATGTACTAGTACTTGGCAATAGAAGACTTGGTAGTTTAATCTTGTCCACCTTTACTAATGAACTGGTTCACCAAATGAGTTTCATATACTAGTACATGCTAAACTTGTTATGTGTCTGCTTGTTTCTTCTTTTAGAATGCCGAGAATATTGGGGAAGAGTGCTTATTAAGCAATGGTAAAGGAAGTAATGCAGATAAGGTTCGTGATAGTGACACATCCTTGTTGGTCTCCAACAAAGCTGATAAAACAGCTAAGGAAGACTATCTTGAAGACAAATGAGACAACCCCAAAGTCCTATCTTGGTTTAGTGTTCGAGTTATCGCCACTACCGCTTGCACAAGCTATTCAAACTCACCGTCTGAATTAGTTCGGTTTCTGAGTCTCAACTACAAGCTGAAAGACATCGATCACTGTAATGCGACAAGAAGCGGAAGGATCATGAAGTCCGAGCATTCAGATGCATACTTTCCGTGCAATGAAGAACGTTGGAGGATTTTAGCGCCAAACAGACAAAGCTAATCAGCTTGCTGTTTATTGCCGCATGGTGGATACCAGTGATAACGCTTTTGAGCTCTTCCGTTGTTTCAGCTTATGTTTTGTTTTGCTGCCCGCTTATTTGCATCGTGGCCAATTTGACGGCCAAAATGTAATATGCTGCTTTGTTCTCTATATTTGCACCGGTGGCTAACTTTGATGCCCAAAGGATGTAATATGTGTAATAGCAGTAATAGGCTAGCTAATTGCTTGCTTATTTATTTCCTTATTGTCTTGTTTAGTTGTTTGCTTGTAGTCACCGCAGCTTCTTCTTCTCGTGTTTCTCTAGTGGCCACAATAGCCTATTTTGGTAACTAGGCCAAAATAATCATGGCAACACACTGGACCGTTGTAACCATGGGCCTCCCGCAGTCAGATGATCCATGGGCCTTCTTCCGGTCAGAGGATCCATTGGCCTTCTATACGGGTCCGAGGATCCATCGACCTTCTATACGGGCCTTAGGGTCCATGGGCCTTATACGGGTCAGAGGGTCCATGGGCCTTCTACGGCCGTATGATCCATGGGCCTTCTACGGTCCGCACGATCCATGGGCCTCTACGGCCATACTATCCATGGGCCTCATACGGGCCGAGGATCCATGGGCCTTCTACGGGCGATCATCATTTTGCCAATCATGATGGGTCAGATTATTCGTGGACCATAACGGGTCGTTATTAGGCCAGATTGATACCTTTATGAAAACAGCCCAACGGGTTTTTTGACATGAAAACGCCCAACGTATTAACGGTCCGCAAACGGCCGATCGTAACGACGGGCTGAATTTGGCCCACAAGCGTAAAATGACAAGAACGGGCCGTATGTAAATCAATCGCCGCAATGAGCCTAAGAATCAATGGGCCCTAAGAAGGCCGAAGATAACTGGGCGGAAACGCCCAATGGAATAACGGGCCATTAATGGGTATAAAGTGATACATCGCTCATTACGGGCCGCTTCACCACGGGTCGTTAATGGGCCAAGAGTTACAAAGGGCCTCATATGGGCCGAAGAAGTCATGGGCCACATGGGCCGAAGTTAAAACGGCTGAATCATATTGACGCCCATGACGCCATCGGGCTCTGATAGGGCGAACGGGCCCGGGTTAGTGGGTCAGAATGGGCTATATGCTAACATGCCGTTAACATGCTTTCAGGCCGCCCGCCACCTTTGACCAAGTCAAATGGGCTGGCCTTTTCACAGAATGGGCCTCATAATATGCCACGCTTCGACGATCATAGGCGCCTTCGTCCAATGAGAGGATGACATCTCGCCCAACGGTGAGCCGACATCGTTTTCTCCAGCCAATGATGATTTTACACGGAAAATCCCCATTGGTCGGGTTGTTAACGGGTTATCGGATCCAAAACCCCACCCGATAGCTTAACGACGCTCCGCTATGCGGATGCCACGTGTCGTCACCCTTGACGAAAACACTCAGGACGCCAGCGATTTATCGCGTCATTGAAGTGACACTTCGTGATGATAATTTTGGTAATGTCATGGAACACTTCTACGACTAAAGACAGAATGACTATCTTGATTCTCGCTATAAAATTGTCATGGATGTACATGCATGACAAAAAACGCGACTCCATCGTGACAAACACGTATCATCACGGAAATGTATTTTTTTTGTAGTGAGCGCGCACACCGCCACCACCACCTTCCGCAGCTCGCCATGGCTCTTCTGCTACGCTACCCCACCACCACCACCTCCCACTTCCCACGGCCATCGTGGGTCCATGCCCCATCCTCTCCCGCCCAACGAGTCCTCAGACGCTGTGACTGCCCAACCTCGCACTCAAGAAGAACGCCACAAGGGCCCAACGAGTTTCCTGAATCGCCACGCAGAGCTCGTGGTTCCTGCTCCTTCCTCGACTCTCCGCCGGGTCCTTCCCGAGCGACCCTTTCTTCTTCCTCATGAGTAGCAACGACCCGCTTCTCAGTCCAGATTGAGCGCCGCTCACCAGCATAAGTCTAATCTCTAGCCATAATATTCTGCAAACAGCCATCCTCCCTGCTCAATTGCCATTAGCCTCCGCTTATGTTCGCTTAGCTCCATGGCTATCTCATGTTGCCGCTGCATCAAGACATGTGACCGCCTCATGACACTCTTTGTTTCGAAGCCCTGTGTGTGCCGCTGCATCAGTTCAGTGCATCAAGATGCATGCATCAAGACGTAAAGGCCGTGATTAGTACGAAACCCCGCCTTGGACGAGCCCATGCGGAACTGCGGGCCTCCACCGCGGTGGCCGCTCTCTGTCTTGTTATCTTTTGTACATCGTGGTTGTCGATTTTCATTTCAAGCTCATTTCTCGCTGATTACATACTACTTGAACTCGATGAGTTTGAACTACGCGAGCTGCTCGCCATCTTGTGTTACATGAACGGGTCGCTCTTGCATCATCAATATATTGATTTACCGGGAAAGGCATGTCACGGGGTAGTTGGAAGGAGGGAAGCTCGCTGCCTTGTCGTGATTCCAGCGAGACGGGCGGGCTGTAATGTATACTGCATTATAGAGGCCTTTGGTCCCATACGCCCAGGTTTGTATCGATACCGCCAACTCCATTGATCTACTCAAGAATGCTTCATCGCTAACTCCATTCAAAGTTTTGTCAAGTTTCATTTGCGATGCTCTAGCCTTGCTACATTTTTTTTGCAATTTACTCATGAAACGACTGCACATGCACTTTGGATGTGTGTTTGTCAATTCTCTCCTATTCTCTTTTCATGTGTCGACGCCTGGGAATGGGGGTCCCAGACTTTCCTCGCTCGGCGGCGTGGTTCAAGTGGGGCCCAAAGACGCCCAGCTTCATCACCTAAGCTCAAGACCTCAGGGGCTGAGACTGCTGGGCGATTTATGAACCTTCCTCAGAGCAGCCTGCACAGCAGGCTCGCGAGGAGGCGAGAGATCAAGGCAAGGTACTCCCGAGGGTGCCCCGTGACGCAAGCCATGACGATCAAGGCCAGGCGGGCGCCACTTACATGAGGTGTCTCATTTCCCTTTGGTGCAAAGGGGGCAAGCACAGGCCAAGGCATCAGGCAAAGGTTACCGCCTTGCAACAAGACCAAGACCAGCAGAGCTGCAGGACGAGGTCATCGTGGAGCCCAGACGGCGCCACCGCTGAGCCTTTGGCAGCCAAAGACCAACTTTAGTCAGATAAGTGTACTAGATGTTCCCTTCGTAATGGTCAATTGTTGGTGCCCTTCCCGCCATTATTTGGGAAGAGGCCAAGGGCCTCCCTATATAAATAGGACTAGCCACCACAAAGAGGAGGGACAGATCAATACTAGAGATGATTAAAGATCAAGACCGGAGATGACTAAACAAGGAGAGACTAGAAACAAGGACAGACTGAGACAAGTAGAGGCTGATAGAGCCTAGCAGAGAGAGAGAGGCGATCGAACTCACCCAAGCAGTTCATCGCACCAGCCCATGAACACCCCTCGCGAGGCTATTCTTCCTTTATACTGTTCATCATCGGCCCCTGAGGCAATCCACCACACCACACACTTGAGTAGGGTATTACACCACAACGGTGTGGCTCAACCAAGATAAACCTCGGTCCCTTGTGTTGCTCATCGCTCTCTAGTTTAGATCCTCGCAATCCATTCACGCGTGAACCGGTAGGGGAAAGATCTCGCCACACTTAAAGTTGTTCGAACTCAAGGGTCTCGCCGAACCCGGAATTCGACATTTGGCGCGCCAGTAGGGTGTGCGCTGAATCTTTCTTCCGCTGGTCGTGTGATCTCCTGCTGTGTCTATGGTTGACGCCGCTGAAGCTGTGCCGAAGCGCCGGCTGCCCGCCGCCGAAGTCGCCTGTGATCCCCTGCCGCAGCACACTTCCGCTTCTCTCCGCCGCCGCCAACGCCGCCACCGCCCGGCAGGGAACGAGGAGCAGCTTCGCCCCTGCATCCATCATCGAGGCGAGAGGGCCGCACTGCTACTCCTTTCGCCGCCTGCTGGTTCTTTTCGCCCCACGCGCACTCCTCAAGGCCCCATGGAGGCTCGAGCCGCACTCATCGCGCAACGAGCCCTGCGCCACGCCCCCATTGATGACGACCACGAGGAGTGGCTCACCGTGTCGCTGAGCCTGTCTGGCCAAGCAGGGGGCTCCCCACGCCGCCCCTCTCTGGCTGCTCGCCTTCACCCCTGGCTGGAGGCAGGGAGTCGGAAGTGCCCCGCCACCTCCTCCCAAGAAGGCGCCTGCCCAAGGCGCGTGGCCCCGGCCGAGACCTCCAAGTCTGGCGGCCGCCAAGCACTCAAGAAAGGAGCTGCCAGAGATCCTCTTCCTCAAGAAGGTGCTCGTGGTGCTCCCAGCATCGAGCACCGCGATCAAGGCCCGGGCGCCACTCAAGATTAAGACCTGTGGCTTGCTCTAGGCAGCAGCGCTGGAACCCACAAGAGCAAGCACCGACGCAGAGAGCCCCGTGGCTATCGCAGGCTGCCGCGCTTTCACCGCCGAAGCCAAAGCATCGTGTGGCCCGACAAGTTCAAGCCGACCTGCCTCCTTGCTATGACGGCATCGCCGACCTGCGGAGTTCCTTCAGCTCTACAAGCCGGGCATCGAAGCCGCCAACAGGACGGAAAGGGTCGCGGCTAATTGTTCCCCATGGCGCTGAAGGACGGAGCTCAACCTCGCTCTCGAACGGGTTCCCAAGACGCATCTCCTCCTGGGACGAGATGCGCACTCCGCTTCATCGCCAACTTCCAAGGCACTCGCGATCGCCTCCGACCGCAGAGCATATGTGTCGATCAAGCAGCAGCCGTGAGAGACCCTTCGGCATACATCCAGCGCTCAACAACGCCCCACCTCAAGATTCCTACAGATCGAGAAGCCATCATCTCAGCCTTCTCCGATGGCGGCGTGACGCCAAGATGAAGGAGGAGCTAGCTATGCATGAAGACCTATGCACATCCCTCGAGCTGTTCAACTTATGCGACCAAATGCGCCAGTGGCTGAGGAAGGGCGCCTCCTCGAAGCTTCCGCCGCCGATCCAAGAGAAGAAGCCCAAGGCCAAGGACGGAAGCGCAGGGGCCGCCGTGCTCACGGCAGTAACCAGACACCAAGCGAGGCAGGATCAGCCCGAGTCATCTAAGCGCCAAATGCATCGCCCTGCATTCATGACCTCCACACCCACAACACCAACGAATGCCGTGGAGCTCTGTGCGGCGTAGAGTATGAAGTGGCCGACGCCCGAGCGCAATGATCGGGCCACGACCGAGGAGGAGGAAGAGGCACAGATCGCCGGAAGACTGTGGCCTCGCCAGGATGGCGGATGACCTGCGAGGACCGGCCGGTGACCAGCCTCGCGAGGGAGGTTGAGGACCAGCCTCGTGAGGACCACCTCAAGGCAACACAGGCTCCCACCTTCCTCACCGCCAAGGAGGTACGAAGACAATCATCGGACAAGGGGCTGGGGCTTCAGGAGCCGCACGATCATTCTTGCATCCTGGTGGCGCCAGCCCCAGCCTCTCAGCAGATCTTCAAGCCAGCTTTGCTCGCGAGGTGAACGCAGTCCTCCCTGCCGAGGCTACTCTCCTCTCGTGTGGTCGCCGTGGCGCTTATCACGCTCGGTCCAGCGGATCAGCTTGCTATGCGCGGCAACGGCCGGAGTCCTCCCATGCTTTGCTCACTACCATCAAGAACGCAAGTTACTAGGACCCTCATCGACGGTGGAGCAGGACTCAACGCCCCATTCTGTCGAGACATTCAACCATCTCCTGTGCCATACACGATCAGCTTCAATGACTAAGCCTTTCTTAGGAGTCACCGATGGCTCCACCATCCCGATAGGGCAAGTCCCTTTCTCTGGCCACCTTCGGACAGCGTAGAATAACCATCGCAGACTGAGCTCATCGACTTCGACGACGCCCATTCATCTGCCCCACAGACAATGCCATCCCTGTACCCAGCTTTGGCCAAGTTCATGGCAAGAGACTCACCATGGCTACAATGTCCCAAGATGCCAGGAAGCGGAGGAGTCATCACAAAGCCTTTGTGAGGAAAGGATGCAGTGTGCTTCTTGAGCGTGCCTTCCAAGCCGCAGCAATCAAAGACCCAGATCATAGGAGCGGGGACTTCCCCAGGAGATCCCTAAGAAGAAGAAGGCTTCGCTGGTCCAGGCCCTCGTAAGCAGTGCACCTCCGAGGCGTGGCAACAGACTCCGCGCCTGCTCAAGGGGTGCCACCTCCGACGATAGGCGCGCGCCTGCGCCTCCTCGTGCAGGGCTCGGGGCTCTTTCATGGCGAGCCACCGACCTAGCCGGGTCACGAGGGAGGCGCCGGGCACCACTTGAGGCGTGCTTCAAGGCACGCTTCCTCAGAAGGTATGAGGCAAGGAGGGCCAAACCTCGTGAGTTCATCGTGAGGAACACCTGCAGAGCTACAGTGAGTCGAGAGTCATGCGCGCCGCCGCTGCCGCTCCTGCTGCGTGGCCCCACATCCAGCGAGGATGGTGGGCTGCGAATCTGCATCGACATACCAGGCTCAACCGGCCACGCCTCAGAGCGCCTGCCCCTCGCTGGGACGCTACAGGGTCCACCTCACGCCCACGCTCACATGCCTTCGCCTGCCGAACGCGGGTTGCCGCCCCATCAGCGATCGCCGAGGTGCGCCTGAGGCTCAGGAGGTCAGCAGCTGTCCCGCGCAGATGGAGATGGTTTCGAGGAACCCCTCAGGCCCCCGAGCCTCCCGAGGCTCCAGTCCGGAGGGCTCGTGGAGGGCCGGCTTCCTCATCACGCCATCCGCTACCTCAACATCCCGCCATCTCCAACCATATCGTGACACCTTTCCAAGTTCCGCTAGCTGGGAGCCTCGGTCGTGATCATTCCCAGGCTCCATGGGTCCGTCCTCTGCTGCATGTATCCATTTTGCTTATGTCCTTTACTTACCTTGTTGGGGCGCCTGGCCGCATTATCCCTAAGCCGTCTGGCCTGCACTAAAGGGCGATGCTTTCCACACCTATTCAGATGGGTTTGCTCCTTCGCTTAACCTGATTCACGAATTATTGCCCATCACCCGTCATGGGCCTCTCCGCCTTAATGCAAGCGCCAGCTGCTAAAAGGGGGGGTACCGAGCATCGCGACCATGGGCTCTTCATCGCTCTCGCCCTCACCGGCCTTGACCCACGGATCGCTGACTGGCCATACCAGCCGGGCGGCTGAGCTCGCCGAGGGCCGGACTCTGAGGACGAGAGCATTTGCATTCTAACCCCGCAGGGACACACCAATGATAAAGGCCCAGAGCCAGCGCAACTCCGCCGAGGTAGGGCCTCGTGAGTCCCGGCTGGCTCACGGGTGCCCAGACACCTCTCTCCTTGCCTTACCGTGCCGGCCACGTGGTCGTATGGGCTAGACACACCCCGGCTCCTCCCGAGGGGAGCCCTCCCACGAACCAGTGGAAGCACCATGTTCAAGGCTGTAATGACACGCCGAGGAGCGGCTATGCCCATACACATACGGAAGCTTATGTTCAAGGCAAGTGATAAACAACTAAGGGCTGCTCACAACCAGAGACAACCTCAGGAGCCCAGAGCTCAGGTCCGTGCCATCGCAACGCCTCGGGAGTGCGCGAGGGGCTGGACACGGGCTGCGCTGCCACGCCAACGTGACGCCACTCCCCGCCAGTCCCCTGACCTAGTCATCGCGGCGCCCCGAGCGGAGCCAAGGTATGAAAATTCGCTTGAACGTCAAGGTGGACTCGAGCATCGCGACTCAGAGCCTAACTGCTCACGTGAGCCCTCACTCCTACTCCCGCCCTGGTCTCCGGCCGGGCTAACGGCGGTTGAGGTATGCGCGTCGGGCCCCGCCGACGAGAACCACCAATCCACTCCTATGCCTCCTATCCCTACTTGTTGTTCGTGGCCAAGGGGACTCCCCGAGCATCGCGACTCAGAGCCTAACTTGCCATGTAGCCCCTCACTCATTAGTCCTGGCCCTGGTCTCCGGGTCGGGCTAACGGGCGGCTAAGGTATGCTGGGTCGGGCCATACCAACGAGAACACATGCAAGTATGAGGGAAGAATGCTAATTCAAAGGAAATATTACAAGCTATAAGTCGCTTCACAACACCAAACATTAAGTTTAAACGCCCACGAGGCATGGTGCATGTTGCAGGAATTAAAACAGAGCGGAAGCTGCGGCGATCACTTCTCCGTGGCGCCTCATTCCCCGAGGCCGCTGGAGTCTGGCGCACCACGGCTGTGCAAGGTGTCAAGGCGCTAAACTTCCCCAAAGAGGGCCTCGCTCGCTCTTTCACGGCCTCAGCAAAGCAGCGCAAGGTCATCAGCTCATGTGCTCCAGCAGGCTGTTGAGGTTGACGCCGGGTCGCCAAGGTATACGTGGTCGAGGATACGCCGGGCAGCAGAAGACAGGATACGGGCTCGCTCGGCCAGGCTAAGGCCGCCCGCGACATCTTCAAGTGCCCGGACCAAGAAAGGAAGCAGCTCGGCAGGGCCGCCCTCTCGCGACTAGCCAACGGCTCCCCCTGTGCCATCCTCAGAGCGCCTTCACGCGACGCGAGCCTTCTCCTCCAACTTGGCGAAGGCCACCCGATCCTCACCAGATCTTCGCCTCGTCGAGCTCGATCCTTCCACTTTCAGCGACTGCTTCTGCTTCCAACCGCCACGGCAGCCATCAAGATCAGCGCCCCGTCCTGACAGCCGCCTCCCGAGCCTCCATCTCCTTCTCCTTCTCCCGGCGGTCATGGACCTCCTTGGCGAAGCTTCGTCAGCAGAAGCCTTGCGGTACTGCTTCCAGCCGCTTTGTCAGGCTGTCCAAGGCGCTCATGGGCGCAGCTTCGGGCAGCATCGCGAGCGCCCCGCCTCGGCAGACGGCTTGTTTCTCCCCATCGAGGTCGACGCTGCTTGGCTCAGCGCCGCGGACGGAGGCAGCAGAGCGGCCCAGCCGAAGGCCGCCCAGCGCCCGCCACTAGACGAGGATAAGCATTCCGAGATCCTCTTGCAATCGGCCAGGCCATTGGCAGCTCCGTCTGTGATGGCCGAGGGATCAAGAGACCGAGCGAAGGGCGAGCAGGTGTAGAAGACGGCAGCGTGATCACGGGCTTGGGAGGACGGAGCCCCGGCCTTGGGCACCTCACCGACGACGCTGCTGCCGCAGCGCGCCCTGAGTCGGGGCTGGGCCACGGGGCCGACTCACCTCCACAAGGCTTCTGGCGGCTCAGCGAGATGATCGGGCAGGAGGCGCGAAGCCGGGCTGCCTCCCTTCCTCGCACAGACGGAGCCGCAGCCCCGCCAGCAAACCCGCCAAGCAGGCCGCAGGCCCCTTCGCCTTTTTTTTTTGCCGCGAAAGCCACCGTCACGAAATAAAGACGCTAAGCCCCGCAGCGGCATAAAGCAAAACACGGATCGAACACTTTCATCGGTCGCCGCCCCGATTCCAAGCAGCCTCCGCCAACTTGAAGCCCGAAAGCTCATGCGGCTAGGATCAGCCTTGAGAGGTCCGGAAGCGAGGCGGCCAGAAGGCCGAGCTGGCCTCAGACCGCCTCGAGTCGAATCGACCTCGAGAACCAGCCCCGACCTTCCCATCCTCGAACCTGGGGAGAATCCTTCCTCCTCGCCTGCATCAGCCTGGCTGCCGTCCGCATGGGAGCAAAGGGCGGACTCCGCGCCGAGGGAAGGAGTCCCCACCTCGCCAGACGCCACGAAGTCGAGCCTTCTTCTCCACCTCTCTCCTTCCTCCTCACTCCACCGGAGTTGTCGGAGGAAACGCTCACCGCCGCCAACATCGACAGATCCCTGGAGCTCTGCGCGGCACCAGCCCTCACCATTGAAGGTAGGCACAAGGCTCACCACTTGCTCCCAAATATCACGGCGAACAGGGGACGGAGCGCCCCAAGATCGCTTACGCCTCTCGACCAAGGAGTGAAGAGCTGCGCGATCTTCGCCGAAGTGCCTTTGAAGTTCAGCGGCGGGCGCCGCCTGCCTCACCAAGCCTCCACGGCGAAGGCGAATGCTCCTGAGCGGAGGCACCCGATGCTCCAGTGAACTCCCTCAGAGCGCTGTTCTGTCAGCTTCGCCGCCCTGGGTTGGCTGGCCTCAGGTCCGCGTCTATCCTCTTCAGCAACATCTTCGCACGAGAATCGACGAGCTCCACGCGAGACCACGTGTCAACGGCCTCGGGCTGCCCCGAAGGCAGCGCTAGTCGGGGGTGAATGCGCCCGACGTCCACCCTGACCCACTTGCTCCTGAAGCCTTCAATCCTCTTCCCGGGCTTGGAGATGGAGTTGAGCTGGAGCATGCGACGAAGCTCGCGCACGCAGTAATAGAGCCACGGGAGACCCGGAGGAAAAATTAATGGTGCAGCAAGGCCACCGAGGGCTTTATCCCAACGTGAGCCTCACAATTGTAGGCTAAAATCGCCAGAGAAGAACAGAGTTGGGGTGGAGATGCAGAGCTTGTAAAGTTGTATTATGGAGAACAAAGTGAAGAAGAACTCAGAAAAGGAGGGACCAGACCGGCGATAATGG
>JAHIAM010010187.1:0-16371 GCA_021605205.1 Aegilops longissima | reverse complement strand
ACTTAAAATGCCCGGTCCACGCGGCATTATTTCGTTAAAAGGAAACATCGAGGGTTCCTCGAAGTCCGAAAATCGTGGGTTGCCTTGATAGCCACACAAATAAACCGCTTCACCAATAAAAGATTTTAGACAGGTTGTCCAGCACTCGGACACTACTGGACAAGTCCGCGAAGAATATTAAGGGCTTACTAGACGACACACTTCGCATAAGGCCATGCGATACACAACAAGAGACAATAAGGCTCAATTTTATTCATTTTTGAATTGTACTTCATTTATTTAATATAACGACATTTTCGCATCGCACTTTTCAACTAAGTTCTCTCTTTACAAATGAACACCGTATACACCCGCCCAGATAATGACACAACGGAGACACAGGCGCACACGCAAAACAGGACCCGCTGCAAGGATTCTTTTCAGATTAAGACCTCGTAAACCTTTTTTTACTGTCTCTTGTTGATACACATCCCCGTTTCTTGCTATAACCGAGGAGGAGGTCATGCGCTGGCATAGGCTATGTCAGTAATTTCGCACATCTAGACACCGTGGGGCTTATTATCAAGGGCGGTTGTTCGCCCGCTTTTCATAAAGACCGTAATTTTAGGGAGTGTTCGCCCTAGTTAGGCCTTATATGCATCAGCTCAATCATGTCTTTGGTCAAATGTTGGGTTGCCCTGCCCTCTGTTTTGCTGCCTTACGCCCGCTTCTATCGCTAATGCGGCACTGTGAGAACTATCGCGATTGTGCCCTTGGTTCGCCAAAGGAGCACCTCAGAGAGAAAGTCGAAACTGTCTGTCATGATATAGTGTGAGACTGGTCAACCACTGATGACCCATCGACTCTTTAGAATTCCTCAGATTGACGACGAAGGGCCGCTTCCGCCAGCACATACGCGTTCTTGGATTCGGGTGAGCTGGTGCCCTAGGGGCTATATAGTAGCCCCACCGTCGAACTCCTATGGCTAAGGAAAGTGATAAAGCATTATAGTCCGTTGTTTAGTTTGCGCGCTATCACCTCCTTTGTAGGACCAAGACGTTGGATCAAGTGTGAAATGCGCCAGAACACCCCCGCATTATATGCGTGGGGGCTGAAGCCAAAGACTGCCATCTTTCAAGTTATACACATATACATTAACGGCCGCATATGAGGTATTTTCATTCTTGAAGGCACAAGTATAAAACGCTTTATATTCCATCAAACATTGTTTCACAATAATACATGTTATTCAACATAATATCCTTCAAGCAATCAGGTTCTATTAAACGAAGCGCTCAAGAACTTCCCCGAAAATAGTGCTCGATGTGTACTGGCTTCGGTCTCAATCTTGGGATGCAACATCGGTGGCCTTCATCTCCGCCTCAAAGATGTCTTGACACGGCAAGAGCCATCCGCACCTCTATGCATGCCGACCGCTTATTGCTTTGATATGCGGCACCGCACCAAGGAACTGCTGCACCAAGCCAAAATAACTTCTTCGCTCAGCCTTTTCGCCACAAATGAGTCACGTACATTCTTCATGGCAAGTCCGACAACCTATTCAGCTCCACCCATTCGCCAAACGATCGTTAATGGAAGTGTACGCCTGGACTACGGAACTGCCACCAAAAAGCTCTTCCATATCGTGATCCTTTTGATCTCCAAGTGTTCGCCGCTCGCCCACATGACTCGCCGCCAAGTCCAGAGAAGCATCCTCGCTACTCCACACCGATCCAACTGAGCAAATTTAGGGTCCGTGAACTTCCTCCGCAATGTAAAGGGCTTTCCACCGCGACATTCCGCCCGACGAGCTCCTCCTTCATAGCTCCTATCGCAGAAGCGAGCATCCTGGCCCTCGTGGTGGCCTTCTTCAGGTCTCCTCTTGTTCGCCGACCTTCTTTTTCAAGACGCCGAACGGTCGGTAGCATTCTTCAACTTCACGGCCATCTCGCCATTTTTTTTTTGCTTCGCACCGAGCGCCTGTTCGGCTTTTAGCTCTTCGCCGCCTTTTAAGGCAGCCGCGATTACTCTCCGCCTGCTCTCTTGGCTTGGGCAAGCTCACCAAGATTCTCCATGGAAGCGCACCATCTGCATCAAGCATACATGTTGTAAGGCACGGGCATCAAGCTCCCCTTATCGAAAGTGTCCGCGGATAAACCGTGATACCTTGTGACTCTCAAGTCGCTTATTGACAAGCTGTTGTTGGCATCCGCCACGCTGCTGCCGCTTAGTTCGGCAATTTATTAGTCCCGGCTAGCCACCGGACGCCCGCCACCTACATAGGAAGGGCGACATTTTATATCTCGATTATGATCCTCCGCTACTGTCATTTTTGTCAACGCACCGAGTCTCGTGGGCTACTATCTACATTGTATGCGATCTTATATATGCGAACCATCAAAAGGTACACCATTGCATGTACCTCAAAACCCCAAGAACTCCCCGGCGCCTCATACAACCCGCTCCGCGAATCTAAATTTTTTCAATCATCACCAATCAATGCACGGTGATCCTCCTCGAGATAGACACCTCCAGCATATCCTTCTTCAATCCCGACGGCACTCAGGAGGTGCCGGACTGGCCCGATGGCCTTTTTCAAGGCCGGACAAGGAGGGCTCCTCGGGGCCCTCATGATCACCGCACTCCACCCTCGCAGGATTCGGGAAACCTCCACGACGACACCTCAGATCGCCCGCCCGCTAGGCGGTACTACAGGGGAGGCGCTTAGCCTCCATCATCTCCTGACGAAGATCCCCTCACGACGCAGCTCACGAGAAGGGATGAGATCCGAACTACAAGGTAAAATTTCTCATCTTCGTAAATAAAATAGGGATGACTTTTATTTTATAAACTCCCTCTCTACTTACTACTCACCATCGGGCTGATCTCCTTGGGGAAATAATGCGTCGGGCATCTTCCGCGCAGACCGGCCTAAGATTTCTTCCCGCTTTGAGGCCTTGGTCTCCTGATTCGTAGAGGCGGTCCTCTTCTTCCTTGGATGGAGGGATTCTCGATCCTCCTTTCTTGATAACCTCCTTCATGGAGGCAGAGCCTCCTTGTTCCCCTTTGCCTTCTTCTAAAGGCGTAGCCTCCAACATCTTGTTAACACAGATCCGCGTGGTCTCTGTGGAGGGGACATGACCTGATCAGCTTTGCTTTCGCTTATCCACTCCTGCTTAGGGACAGCTCTTTAAGGGCAAGTTTATGATAAATATACTGATAGCATGTCAAGGTACGGATTACTCATTTGAGCATCCGGCGAGAGCAGCTTAGACATGCGCCCTCGTCAAATCCCGACACATTGCTTGTGATCCAAGAACAACAGGTTATCTCTCCACTGCCTATGCCCATGAAGTGTTGAAGAGCTCTGTGGTCCTCCGGATTGAACTCCCACGGCGCGAGGGGCGACGCTTGCAAAAGTGTGGATGCGCCAAGAATCAGCATGACTCGCGCACCAGATTGATTGATCTCTGTAGGAGGTCTCGATGGCCCTCCAACAAGGGCACGCCCTGACGGCCCCTGGGCCAAGCACTTGTTTGACCCATGACGCCAGCCATGTGGAGGACCCGAAGCGAAAGGTGGTGATGCCACCCATTAGGTGCGCCCCTGAGCTGTGGATATAAAACCACTCTTGTTGCCATAGACCTAGCTCTTCTGAAAAGAGCCTCTGGCCATGGAGCGCCATCATTTTTGTTTATAACAGTTCCTCCGTGACTGCCATTGCCCTTGATCATCTTCGGCCCACCTTGAAGGTTTTGAGCCACATCCAAGTGTGGGGTACGCGGAGGAGGGCTTCAGATACGCACGCATGAACGACGAGATGTGGAGGATGGACTCCGGATCCAAGTCGTGGAAATTCCAGCTCAGAATAAAAACAGGAGCCCCTCACGAAGGGGTCCGTCGGAAAACTTAGCCTCAAGGAAGTGAGACGAACACCACGCCACCGGCTGGGAGAAGGGAATAACCTGCCCCGGGCAAGCAGCCTATGCGTAGATTTCGCCAAGCTAGATACCCGGCATCTCTTAGCTGTAGGATGTCTTCTTCCATGGACGGAGGAAGGCATCCACCGCCTTGAAGGTCGGAGCCGACATCATCAAGGTCCTGAGTGCCCGAATCTCGAGCTTTGGGTGTTGGGACTCAAGCGAGGGGCGGATTCGATTGAGATTAAGGAAAAAGAGCAGGGCCTTGGTCTCTTTATAAAGAGGTTGAATACTGTGAGCCTCCTCAGGACTGCTCGAGACCTGCCTCGATAGAGGAGACGTGCTAACGGGCACGTATTGGGTTACCCACGCCTATATTGATGAGAATCCCTAATAAGGGGTACACGATCTCCGCTGACAAGACGTGCTGAGGAAACCGCCGCTAAACGCTTAAGGTGGGACAAGAAAAATGGTTCAATAAAGGCTTGGCCGTGGTGTGTGATGTCACGCCATGAATGAGTCACAGATTGAACTTGTGTAAATATTATTCTCTACGGTGGCATGTGGAACTTATTTTGCAGAGTCGACACTATCCTTGTGTTCAAAATCTTCTATGAAGTATTCGGAGGAGGAACCCGCTTGCAATGCCGAAGACATATAGGCTTTTGGACTCGTCCGTCATTGAAGCCCCGGTCTATAAGGCAATGAGGAGTCCTGGATTAGGGGTGTCCTGATAGCTTAACTATAACCTTTGGCGGATTCCTCGACTATGAAGATACAAGATTGAAGACATCGTCCCATGTCCGGATGGGACTTTCTTGGCGTGGAAGGCAAGCTTGGCAATACGGATATGTAGATCTCCTACCATTGTAATCCCACTCAGGTAACCCTAACCCTATTCGTTGCCTATATAAACCGGAGGGTTTTAGTCCAGAGGGATCTAACAACAATCATACCATAGGCTAGCTTCTAGGGTTTAGCCCTCGATCTCGTGGTAGATCTACTCTGTACTACCCATATCATCAATATTAATCAAGCAGAGTAGGGTTTACCTCCATCGAGAGGGCCCAAACTGGGTAAAAACATCGTGTCCCTTGTCTCTCTGTTACCATCTGCCTAGAGGCACAGTTCCAGGACCTCTACCCGAGATCCGCCAATTTTGACACACCGACAAAGGGCGAAAAGCATACGGGGATAGACAATGTTGCTTCTTCGTGGACCTTTTGGGTGGAGTACCGTGGACTCAAGTGACTGCTACTCCTTCGTGGGTTGAAGTCTCCATCAACGTGATGTACGAGAGCACCACCTATCGGAACCACGCACAAAAACATCCGTGTCTCCAATTATTGCTTTGAATTCTCCAAACCCTTCCTTTACATTCTTGCAAGTTGCATGCTTTTACTTCCTCCGCTGATATACTCTTTGCATGCTTGCTTGAATTGTGTTAAGATTGCTTGACTTGTGCTAGATAGCTAAAATCTGCCAAAGACTAAAATTGGGAAAAGGATAAGTTTTATTTGGTCAAGTAGTCTAATCACCCCCTCTAGACATACTTTCGATCCTACAAGTGGTATCGAGCTTTGGTCTCCATTTGCTTTGATTTCCATAGCTTTTGGTGGTCATAGCCTTGGTTTCACAACCTAGGAGAGGTATGGCGTCCCATGTAGGGAAATTATCACCGAGAGGTCCTTACTTTGATGGTACTAATTTTGCTAGTTGGAAGCATAAGATGAAAATGCATATTCTTGGACATAACCCCGTCTGCTTAGGCTATTGTGTATTGGCTTGCAAGGTGAATTCTTTGATGGGAGAGAACCGAACCGTGAAGCTAGAAGTGGAAGAGTTGAAGATGCTGCAATACAACGCTCAAGCTTGTGATATCCTCTTCAACGGATTGTGCCCTCAAGAATTCAACAAAATCAGCCATCTTGAGAATGCAACGGAAATTTGGGATACTTTGATTGATATGCATGAAGGTAACGACTTCTCAAGGAATCCAAGTTGATGTGCTTCAAAGTCAACTTGACAAGTTCAAAATGAAGGATGGTGAAGGTGTCGCTGAAATGTACTCTAGGCTTGATCTTATCACAAATGAGATTGCCGCTTAGGAAGTGAAGAGATGACCGACAAATTCATCATCAAGAAGATCCTAAGAGCTTTGGATGGAAAGTATGATACCGCAGCACATTGATCCAAATGATGCCCAATTACAAAGATCTCAAGCCAACGAACGCCATTGGAAGAATTGTTGCTCATGAGATGTCACTCAAGGATAAGGAGGAACTTCACAACAAGTCAAGTGGTGCTATAAAGCCTCATGTGAAGCCCCCACATCATCAAGTGAAAACAAACCTTCAATGAAGAATTGAGCTTAATGGTGAAGAACTTCAACAAGTTCTACAAGAATAGAAGCAAAGAGAGAAGCCCAAGTCAAGGTCCTACAATGACAAAAGATCTTCTAGTCGAGAGCGACTTGCTACAATTGTGGAGACCCGGACACTATTCCAATGAGTGTACGACACCCTACAAAAGAAGAGAAGAATCACCCAAGAGAAGAAGTAGAAGAGAAGAATCACCACCAAGAGAAAGGAGGAGTAGAGATGATCAAGTTATGAACGAAGACCCTCACGGAGAAGCAAAGATTCGAAAGGAAGGACAAGTCATCAAGGAGCTATACAAAACAAAGACATCAAGCTCATGTTGGTGAATGGGTATCCTCTTCATCCTCCAGCTAATCACTCCGAGAGAAGCCATCACTCCGATCTGAATATACTCAAGATGAAGGTGTTGCCGGCCTAGCATTTGTGTCAACCAACTCCTATGACATATTTGATTCACCAAATGAAGGAATTGGAAGATGCTTCATGGCCAAAGGTCCAAAGGTAACACATCCCTAGTATGTTGATTTCAATAGTGATGAAGATGACTTGTTAGGTGATGATGATTTACTTGTTGACAACTCTAGTGATGAATACTATGATGGAACATCAATTAATCATGCTAATCAAGATAAAACGAATGACAATGATAAGGAGAAGATTGAGCTTCTAACTAAAGAACTAAACACTCTTAAGTTAGCTCATGAAACTATCTTAGAAGATCATCGAGAACTTTTAAGGACTCATGAGAAGTTACGCTTTGAAAAGCTCAACCTTGAGCAAGAGCATGAGTTCTTAAAGGCAATCAATGATGATCTTCTCAAGAAAAGTTCTTCTTACATTGCTGCTGCCATTACTCTTATCTACTTACATGCCTCAAGTCAAGTCTAGTAACAAGAACAAGAAGAATTCTTCTTCTAGTAGTAACAACAATCATGCTAAATCCAATGTTGTTGCTTCTAGTAGTTCTCTTGATTCCACTAATGATTCTCTTAGCCAAGTTACACTTGAGCAAGAAAATAGCTTATTGAAGGGAATTATAGAGAAAGGTGTTTACAAGAGCCTTGCCGGAGTAAGCAATTTGAGGAAATTATACTAAGCAAGGAAGGCACCGAAGAACTAAGGTGTTGGTTTTGAACAAAGTTCAATGCCAATGGAGTTGAGTGGGAAGAAGATCAATACCCCAAGACTAAGTTTGTTCCTCAACAAGAGAAGTATGATCCTACTTCCTTCAAGGGGACACAGCTCAAGATGATCTTCCACCACAAGATCACAAGCAAAAAGGCAAGGATAAGCTTCAAGAGGAGATTGATGCATTTGAAGAAGCTCTCAAAGGCCTTTGTCAAGGGGTTCCTCGAGCACGCCTCCAACGTATCTATAATTTTTGATAGATCCATGCTAGATTATCTACTATTTTGGGCAATATTGGGCTTTATTTTCCACTTTTATACCACTCTTTTGGGACTAACCTATTAACCGGAGGCCCAGCTTATATTTGGTCGCTTTTTTGCCTATTTTAGATTTCAAGAAAAGGAATATCAAACTGAGTCAAAACGGAAATCTAAATCAATCGGAGAAGTTATTTTTGGAAGGAAAGCTACCGATGGACTTGGACCCCACTGCCAATGAAGGAACGAGGAAGCCACGAGGGTGGGGGGCTTCGCTCATGGGGGCCCTCGTGGCTCCCTCGACGCGTTTCTTCCGCTTATATAACTCCACTGCATCTTCAAAACCTCCGCACGTAGATTAGATCGAGTTCCGCCACGCAAACCTCCATAGCCACTAAAAACCAATCGGGACCCGTTCTCCAAGACCTTCCGGAGGGGGGAACCCCAACGTGGCCATCTTCATCATCCCTGGGCCTCCACATTTAGGTGGAGTAGTTCACCCTGGGGTGAGGGTATGTACTAGTAGCTATGTGTTTGATCTCTCTCTCTCTCTCGTGTTCTTGATTTGGCATGATCTTGATGTATCGCGAGCTTTGCTATTATAGTTGATCTTATGTTTCTTCTCCCCTCTACTCTCTTGTAATGGATTGAGTTTTCCCTTGAAGTAATCTTATCGGATTGAATCTTTAAAGATTTGAGAACACTTGATGTATGTCTGTCCGTGCATATCTGGTGGTGACAATGGGATATCACGTGATTCACTTGATGTATGTTTTGGTGATCAACTTCATGTTCCACCATGAACCTATGCATAGGGGTTGGCATAATGCTTCTCGCCTGCGGATTCTCCCGAGAAACTCTTTGGGGCACTTCTTGAGGTTCTATGTGTTGGTTTGAATAGATGAATTGAGATTGTGTGATGCATATCGTATAATCATACCCATAGATACTTGAGGTGAAAATGGAGTATCTAGGTGACATTAGGGTTTTGGTTGATTTGTGTCTTAAGGTGTTATTCTAGTACCTAACTCTAGGTGTTTGTGACACTTATAGGAATAGCCCAATGGATTGATTGGAAAGAATAACTTTAAGGTGGTTTCTGCACTTACCATAATCTCTTCGCTTTGTTCACCACTATTAGTGACTTTGGAGTGACTCTTTGTTGCATGTTGAGTGATAGTTATGTGATCCAATTATGTTATTATTGTTGAGAGAACTTGCACTAGTGAAAGTATGAACCCTCAGGCCTTGTTTCCTATCATTTCAATACCGCTTACGCCACTTTTACCACTTGTTACCTTGCTGTTTTTATATTTTCAGATTACAAAACCTATATCTACCATCCATATTGCACTTGTATCACCATCTCTTCGTCTGAACTAGTGCACCTATACAATTTACTATTGTATTGGGTGTGTTGGGGACACAAGAGACTCTTTGTTATTTGGTTGCAGGGTTGTTTGAGAGAGACCATCTTCATCCTATGCTTCCCACGGATTGATAAACCTTAGGTCATCCACTTGAGGGAAATTTGCTAACGTCCTACAAAACTTCTCAGCACTTGGAGGCCCAACAACGCCTACAAGAAGAAGGTTGTGTAGTAGACATCAAGCTCTTTTTCTGGCTCCGTAAGCCGAGGCTAGGTAAGCGCACTCACACCTCCGGTCAACTAAGCTTTCTCTCCGCGCCGCTGTTGGTGTCGTGGTTTTGTCACGCAGATGTCCTCATGAAAGGACTTAGTCATGGAGCCATTGCTATGGGTTAACTTGAAGTGGTTAAAGCGGACGCCAAGACACAAGGGTTTATACTTAGTTCGCCCCTTCGATGAAGGTAAAAGCCTACGCCTAGTTGCGATGGGATTGATGTGGTTTTGATGACTAGGAGCAAATAAGCTTCGCCTAGGCCTCGAAGTTGTTGTTGTTGTTCGCTCCTGAATCACCTCGGTCGTCCCCTTATATACACGGTGACGCCACGGCTCGTGAGAGTCCCAATCTCCGTTCATACTGTGATCCGGTTGGTCTCTCTCTATTCTAACTTACAATACAAGTTTATATACCAGGCGGGTTTACTGCCATGTGTTCTAAACCGACTATGTGCCTTGGGCCCTCACTTTCATGCTTCTTGGCTTTTTATAACGTTGAACCATCGATGAAGTTAACCTAGCCCAGAGCAGGCCGTAAGCGCCCAAAGAGTAATATCCCCAACATTAGGCCCCGCATTGATTTGAACAGGTTCATGTCAATCCTTGATAAAAAACCTTCATCTTCAATACCTTCTTGAAATCGCTGAACCGCCGTGGATGTCACCTTCTCCCTTGTCATTAAACCGCATGACGCTTCCTTCAGAGATAGTATTCATGATATCTTCTTTTGTTTAACAGATCCAGGCGACAAGCGAGGCGCATACCGCTTCATAGATTTGTGGTTCCTTGATTCACGCTACCGGCTACGTATTCTTGTTTTATAAATAGGACCGCGGGTCATTCCTTTTCTCTCCTCCCTTTTCTTCGTCTTTCCTCGCCGCTAGCCTCGAGCTCACGCCGCCATCGACTCTCCCTGCACCGCCTTGAGCCGCTGTATCAACCCGAACGCACTGTAGAAACGCAACACTCCTCTCAGATCTCCTCAACTCAGTAGGTCCTCCTCCCTCGACTCCAGATTCGCGCTAGGGTTTCTTGTTCTGGAGGATCCATTAACTGCTCATGCTCACACTGCATTCTCGGATAGATCTGTGACAACTTGCTCGATTAGTAGTAGCTTTTAGCATCCGCATGTAGTCTCGCAGCTCACGTTTCATAGATCTCATGATTATCTCCTCGCTTATTGCATCAATACCGCGTCCGCTTTTATTCTTTTTTGGATATTTTCTTCTTTCTCGATCTGGCTTTTATCCTTTTGTAGAGAAATCTTTATGTAAACTTGTTTCGCACACTTAGCCATACCGCAACCTCAATTGTTTTCAATATTTAGACCAAAGCGGTTTAACTTAACATAGAAAAAATTAAATAAACCGCATACACCATTAGTCCCCTTGTTGAACCGCCGTAACTCCCCAACCGTATTAATCGCCGCTTCATAGAACTCCCGTTTAGATGTATTTGTCTCCCCATTTAGCATTGTACACTGGCCTCTCTTTGTCCCAACACATTTTTGAACCGGATTTATATTTTTGTAGATGGCCAAACAGGTATATGAGTGCAACTGGCTCCTTCCCCGTGTCACCAAACTCAATTAAACAATCTCTCCCGATCCGGGCGCTTTACAAAGTAAATATTTATCCATTGAGGGTTCTCGCAAAGAATGTCCACCCACACCTCAAGAAGGAGAAATTGTAGTTTTCGCAGATCACTTAGCTCTGGGTTTTAACCCTGCCTTGCTCAAAAATTTTACTGGATGTGTTAGCTAATTTTCAACTCCGTCTCGCAAGATACGGGCCCCACTCTCATACTAACATTTGTCACTTCCAAGTGCTCAGTGAGGCATACTTTCAAGAAGAACCCACAGCTTGAACTGTTTAGAGACTGCTTCCATCTAAACCGCCACAGTAATTCACCGACGGGACCAACATGAGAATTGGGTGGTGTGGCGATTCAAAAAGAAAGGAGGTCACTTATCCTCATGTCAAACCGCATGCCACCCCAAGGAATGGAATCAAACATGGTTTTATTGCGTAGACACTTCACCGCCAATGAGAATCTTTGCCCGGTTTTCGTCCCGAGCGACTCAAGAATACACATCCTTTCGCAAAGATTAACCGCCAATGAGAGAAGTAAACACGCCTCAACTCTCCAAGCTCGAGCCTTCATCGCCAATGGTTTAACCGAATTGATCTCGATGTCGTTGGATATCATGGAGCATACGCCCTCTCCCAAAGACTCAGCTTATGTGTGAGTACACCGTAGTGTCGACGCACCCTCCAACACGTTAATATCCAGCTCACCGATGATGAGGTCACCGAGGCTGTGAAGAAAATGTTGAATGGACCGAACACCTCGGTTCAACCGTCGCTTCCCCTCTCAGGCTACCAACAAACCACCATCCGTAAGACTTCACTATTTTTACTGAATATATTACTGTTATTTCGCATCATTTTTAACATCAATCGCTGCTTAATTAGGGTGATGATCCATTCGAGCAAGAAACGCCCACAAGAGAAACCAGAGAAGCTGCATAAACCGAAAAACCAATCCGCA
Organism: Aegilops longissima; assembly: GCA_021605205.1. Lineage (NCBI taxonomy): Eukaryota > Viridiplantae > Streptophyta > Magnoliopsida > Poales > Poaceae > Aegilops > Aegilops longissima. Next base: position 4,514 of record JAHIAM010010187.1, on the reverse strand, counting down.
AAAGACCAAAGTCGCAAAAAGACTGCCCATAAGAGGAAAACCAACGATCTTCTCGATCCGCGTGGATGATGATGGGTAATCCGACCTTGAGGTAGAACTTGATTCACTTGGCTTACTTTTCACATGCCTAATTAATGATGATATTTTTCAGATGATGTAAACCAGAATGCTGATGTTGTAGAGGTAACTATTCTCTCCTCCGACTCAAATCCTTTGCCTTCACTAAAACCCGGCAAATCGGAAAATTAAATTTTTCATCCCTTGCTTACTTGGATCCCAAATTTCTTATGAAGACTCAACAAGATGAAGCTCGCCGCACAACTTGGCACAACGGCTCGTAGTTACTCCACCGGTTTCATCAATAGTCCGTTCGAAACGCTGCTCGAGGTCTCTAATTTTCTTGTCGTGCTTATCCTAAAGCAGGCTGTTTTCGCAACCCTTTATCCGTCTCGACCGATTATCGTGTCACTTCCCATTCCTCATCCGCGAGTCATCACCACTCAATTGCCACCACTTAAAACGGTGCTTGGGTAAGTTATACATTTCATATTGTTTCTACTGATCATTGGTAGTATATGCCGATTTGACGTTATTGTGCCTTTTAGGCTGCTTTAGGCCGAGAAAAAGGCTCGCTCGCACAAAACGGCCGACGAAGAGATCGCTTCAACCGACAATACTCAAATCTTGAAGCGCTATCCGTGAAGATACGCCAATGATCCGCCACGCAAGATGACGATTTTGTTGCTAAAGAAAGGCCTGCTGACACCTCCTTCCTGCCACCAGCCCGTAAGCCCAACCCGGATTGAAAAATCCACCGCCCAATCCGCTCCCGACAAACCGATCGTCCTGGTCAAACCGGTGATACCAAGGACGATGACGCTAGGATTATCGGTTTTGGCCACAGCGAACCGGTAATCCGCTCGCTTATCCAAACATTCTCGCCAAAGAAGAGTTTGCCACTATGAGCAAGGGCAAGTGGATGTTGATCCGCAACTTACGCTGCTCGAACCCCCAAAACCTTCATTCTGCTACTTGAACTGGCTGTATACCAGCCATTATGAAGCTGGCCCGTGAAGATGATGAAAGAAAATTCGAGGTAACCTCCATGTTCTTTTCCCCGCTAGGATATTTCAATTTTGTTAACTCTCCTAGTTTCAAGGGCCGGTTCAACTTAGTATAGTTAAACCGACTTAACATAAACTCAATGCTTCGTAATCCACCGATGTAGCTCTCAAGGGCTTCGGTTCAACTTAATATAGTTAAACCGACTGTAATTTATATCGTCAGCATCGTAACATGTTCGAAAGCAAATAGCCATTAGCCCCCAAGTGCCAAGTTGAATACCTGATTGAGCTTGGGACTTTTGTGATTTTATTGATGATGAAGAGCAATATGCATTAGCCCCCAAGTGCCATGTGTATGACTGGTTATGCACTTGGGACTTGTAATCAAGATATTAACATGCCCCTTTTGTTGCAGAGTGAGATACGCCAACAAGCCTCACAAATCAATGATCTTCAAGAAAATCTGAATTCTCAACAAGCGTAAACCTCCAAGGCCAAGGATGAGTTGAAACCGCCTTTGTCTACCATGGAGTAGCTCAAGGAGTGGTTTAAGTCTCGAGCGGCCGGTGGATATCGAAAGGCCGCTCAACCAAAAAGGTTGAAAATGCTGAAGCTGCCCTTAAACCGTGGTAGATGAACCGACCAACGTGAAGCGGCAAGTGCATGCCATGACCGCTGCCATCTTTGGTAAGCTTCTTTGGCTTCGTGGATAACTTGGCCTTCTTATGATAAGTCCGTTTGTGATTTTCTGTTGCTGTAGGCACAACGATTGGTCACTTGGGGTCATATATTCGGATGAAATTAAAAGCTTCCTACACTTTAATCGAATCATGTACAATCGAGCGCAGCGATCATCTCCATTGTTGGAGATATGCCCTAGAGGCAATCATGTATGATGATATTTCCTATGTGTTTATGAATAAAGATAGTCCTTGGACATTATCAATGATGTGTATCGCAAGCACGTGACTTGTTTGTGGGACTATGCATTGTATGATGACTGTCCTAAAAGGTCCCTTAGTCGAAGGGCTGTGGACGCCAAGACCGATTAGACTAGCATATGACACGGTCGATGGCTCGGTCTCACTAGCCATGGAGCATTGATGCTAACCGGATAATATGGACTTGAAGGTCTGGTCGGATTCGACATAGTCGGATCCGAAGTCGAGATAAGGTCCAAGTCTGGACAGATCAACTATGAGACGCAAAGCAATATGTCATCTGTGAGTCTCTAGTACAACATACGCCTATGTCCTAAGACCTGAATGACGATGTACTGGATGGTGACAGACTTGCTTTGGGCTCGACCAAACGCTACTCCGTGACTAGGTAGTTACAAAGGTAGGTTTCGGGTTTGTCCAAGTCCCATGTTGCAGACATGATCGAAAGCAAGATGGGATTTGCCCTCCGATCAGAGAGATATACTGGCCCCTCGTGTGATCTCGACCAGAACAGATGGCTATGGACAAGGATTATGAGATAATCGGACAAGGGTCAGTATCACCGAACGAGAAACAGGTCGGGCTAGCACAAGGATGATAGTTCGCCTTTGAGCCCGGCAACATATATCGGCGGCAAAGGGAAATGAAGTGTGACACGCGCTGTGTTCGCTTAACCAGCTTCATAGTTCTGCTTGGTGGTCGGCACGCCTTGCTAGAGGCCGCTACTAACCGGTATGTCGGAGGTGATCCGAATCGTGACCAAGCCGACTTGAACCTAAGGGGTCAGCGCTTAAGGGAAGGAACCTACGAGGTCGGTTCAGGACACCGGTCGGATGATCCGAATCGACTTTGGTTTTAGGGTCCGTGGCGAGGCCTAAGTGTTGACCCCGCGACGTGACGCCTATATAAAGTGGAGGTGCGCACACTCAGCGGTTGATCGCTTCGCTGCTTAGGGTTTGCATGTGTTGCATAGCCACCTCCACTCGGCCCGACGCGTGATCGACCTAGCAGTCCGCCGACGACGCTCTCTCCGACGCACGGATACCGTTAGAGGCGGTGCACTTGCGCGCTCCGCTAACTCTGACTATGGGATCGACGACCGAGCGCCGAGGGAGATCGAACGAGGAGGAGACGATCCACGCGGACGCTTACCCCAACTCTTCTTCATTGCACGCATCCGCTGCCTAGTGGTAACGAATCGTGATCCATCTCCCGTAGCATGTTCTCGCATGTTCGTAGCGAGGAATTTTTAATTTGCAGCTGACGCACCTACCAGAGAACCCAACATCCATTGCATCACATAGCAATCCAGACCTCTTTAATTCAAGATACTTTAGAGGTTGACAATGCTTCCCGCCGTGTTGAAGAGCTGAAGAAATCTGTCTCGAACCGGCGCCATTAACGCTTTAATCCGCCAAAGCATGGGTGCGATTTAACCTGAAGCAGCTCGTGCTATCCCTATCAAGGAAGACGGCTCAGAGTTCAAAGAAGATGACCTAAGAGCGATAAACCGGCAGGCGCCTCCGCTTGCCAATTGGTCAAGAGGCAAACTTGTCGATTATCAAGCTCAATATGACGATCGTAATGCTAGTAGCTGCACCTATTCCTTGCGGAGAACCTGATCCTCCGATCCGTAAGCATACTTACGCCCGATATTGAACCATCTTCCCCGATCCATGAGGAGGTTGTCTTTCAAGCTTTAATGGGAATCGATCGAGCACGTTGACTTCCACCTGGGTAGAGATGAAGAAGTTGAAGGCGCAGATTTACCCACAACCTCGCACTGGGCAGCAAAGCAAGCATGAACCGAAGCCGTTTGGATAGTGCTTCATTATATTCCGCTAAGAAACAATGATCTTATTTGGGCACCATGTTGCCTTGTAATAGGATAGCCAACACTCTTGCTTTTAATATGCCTTCGGCATAGGTGCGACATTTTGCTTGAATGATCAAACTTTCAATCTATATTGCCCGCATCAAAATCTTAAACCGCCACGCGGTTTGTGCCGCCAACGGCTTGTGACGCTCATATAAATATGAAATGAAATATTGAGGTATATAATCAAAATTTGTGATACAAAATACCTGCCATCATCGGGCATAAAGTTGGCTTAGCCAATCTTGAAGCGGAGGTTGTATAAACCTCACCACAAAGGAGAAAACAGCTCATGTAGTTTATAATGCCGTTTACTATGTAAACTCGTGCGGTCATGACAAGCCCTCAATCCATAATGGGATGTTAATGAAAAAGTCAAACCGAAATAATTATCTCCGGATTAAAAATGGACCGAATTTTATCAATTGACAGCTTTGAACCGGTTTAAAATGTTACCGTTTAAGAAACGCAACAAAGATCAAATAACATTATGAAAAATATGGAAGCAAAGGTAATGATAAAACCGCTTGCAAACAGAGGCTATATCGAGCCGATCAGATGGTGTTACATGGTCGGACACACCAAGCTCCCAATAAAGGTGTAGCCCTGGTTCAAGTCAGCCGTGTCCCCAAT
>JAHIAM010010186.1:0-12899 GCA_021605205.1 Aegilops longissima | reverse complement strand
AGAAGTTAAAACCCGCATGAAACACACATTAATTGGAGACAGTAGCGAGGAATGCATACATTGGATTTCAACATAAAGTGGTTTCAAATATTTGAAAATCCAAATTGATGGATACAACCTTATGAATCTGAGATCATGCCATTTGTAAACCATATTTATGTATAAATGGTGTTGTGCTTTTGAAAGTATATATAAAAATGATGTATATAGAATGTAATTCCAATAGAAAATGGACCCACTCAAAAAAATAGTAGAATACAAACAAGATTCAATTGAGTTGGCGTGGTAAACGGCATCGTGCAAAATTTGAACAAAGTGGGGAAAGTCACAAGAATCACCAAACCAAAATCATGAGATGGAAATCACTACGCCTATCCTGCCACGCAAAGCCTATTCACTGGATTTCTATAGGTTCGATAGGGGTAGGTTTGTAATTTCACCCAAACGTGACAAAACCGCCTCACCCGGATTCATACACGGGCCTAAAACACAAGGTGCCTCGGCCAAATCGACTCCTCCCCGATTCATATTCATACACGGTGGCGCTAAAACAAACTCGCCGGCAAATATTCGTGTATGCGAGATTACCGTCCCTATCCCCAACCGACTAATGTTGCTGTGATGTAGTAGAAATTTGAAACGGGGCTAAGTTTGTAAATTTCTTGCATTTGAGACAAGCGCCTCGAATACATGGTTCCCTTCTCTCTACCTCCTTTTCCCCATTCGCACTGTGGGCAACAAACTCCTCTCCACCCCACCTCCTCCGTCCGCCGCCGCCACCCCATCCACCACCGCCTCCTCCACCATGCCGGAGCCGATACCCGACGCCGCCCATTACAAGAGATCGACCTCTCATCCACGCTCGACCGATCCTGCATCCCGCGTCCTCGCTTCATCCTCGCTGCCGTCCACCTTGCCGGCGCCGCCCTACGATCGCTTCGCCCACGCGCTCCGCCACCGCTCACCCTCCTAGATCTACTTCCACGCCCGACAGCCATCGCTACGCAGCACCACAAATTCTCAGCAGATGCAGACACGGTGCCGCACTGCAGGCGGTACTTTTCAGATCTTCTCAACTTATTTATCAAAGCAAGAAAATAGATCGCCACCGCTTTACTCGATTTCTTGTCTTGGTTGCAAAGTTGCTTTGTCCGTTTGCACCTTTAGATCCGCCATGGCACGCCGACACTATACTACCAATGCTTATGGTTTTCCCTTTATATTCCACACTAGTTAAATCACAAGAGACTAAATTTCAAAATTGGGTCACGATTTTTCAGAGCTCATGAGTTCGCGCATGCGATCCAAGGGGCTCTGGTGAGTTGGGGCCTCACGAATGAAGAAAACTCGACGAGGGTGGGGGTGGGGTGTGGAGGAACACAGCGGGGGCGTGGTCCGCCAGCTCTGCAAGGTGTTCTCAGATGGGAAGAATTAAGAGACGAGGAAGAAGAAGGGTTAGAGACGAGGATCTTCATCTAACCGCCGAAATGGTCGAGAGACAGCCGAGTTGCATTCTTAATGCGCCTCGTTCATCTTAGGTGGGCACCGCAACCAACATTTTATTATCCAAAATCTGCTTGCTCTTCTTTACCATGTTCGATAGTGCTGGCTCAGACGTGATCGATAGGCTTTCAATTACTAGCGGCAATACAACACCGTATTTTCAAGCCGCCCACTTTCCCGATTTATATATCATGGTTATGGTGTACCCCGTTATGTACACTATGATCTGCCTAGTTGCTGTGTGCTCTTGTTATCATGGTTTGGCAATAAACTCAGATACAGATATTATGAACCTATCATCCGCTAGATATCCTTACTCGAGCCTATTTTTTGTGTACTTGTGCCAGATTATATAAATGCACGCACGATATTATAGCACACATGAGCTCTCTCATTAGAATCCAAAGGATAGAACATAAGTGTTTACAGGGCGCCCTATATTAGAATATCATCCGATTACAAAGATAATCTCACAACTATTTATGTTTTCATGGTTCTCGATATTATACGCAATTACAAAGTGAATATCGAATCCGCGATCGTAAGAATATTGTGGAACACTGCAATGACTTACAAAATTGGCACCAAGGCATTGAGTGCCATTCGAAGCAATGAAACCCTGACGCCCCCACTGCTTGATTCTTGTTCGTAATATCATCCTAATGACTATTCTAACCTCGAGGAGTCAAAGGCGATGGCTGTCATGTTCACCCATCAAGGTGCATGTTCTAATTTGGCAAGGTTTTATTGATTGTGCGATCTTGCATATGTTGTCTTGCATTTCTTCTACTTTGTTGCACCACCATCCGCTTAGTTTACTCATCATACAACTCGAGATGCCATGCCCATCCATTATCAATACATATTCCATCTCGTCATACCATGTTTTTCCACTCAAATGCTGTTCTTGTGCATCGACATCAAAAGGAAGAGGGTGATTGCCGAACCTCAAGGAGCACCAGAAAGTCCTTGAAAACATGGTGGTGCCGGAGAAATCGACAAATACCCCACTTATATTGGTTGTACAACCAAGGACACAAAACATAGGACCGACTCCAGCAGACTGCACTCCATACTTCACGCCACACCACTAGCCCCACCACACAGACCTGCACTCAAAGAAAAGGTATACATATTTCATTTGCCATAGCACCAGCCGCACTCACGTAAAAAATCCCACCCAAAGAAAAAGTATAAAAGTCCATCGTCAAGACCTATCCAACCGCAGACGGACAATTCCTGCAGATTGGAACCCCATTCCATTTATTCCCAGATAAAAGACAATGCTTTCAATGTGGTTAGGGACTACGTGCATATATTCCCATCATGGGAAGATTATAGTGAAGACAAACACCATTTTCACATCTTCCCGTCCAACTTACGGTAAGTGCTATTATTCATGGTTATTATTTTCCTGTTTTCAGATCAAACACATCAATGATTTACATTACATTGTTGTAACTAGGTGAGGGTCATCCGATAGTCATGACGATAAAAGCTTGCTTGTGCTTTTCAAGGAAGCATTGCAGCAAGATCGGTGTTACCCGAGGAAATCACACTTTGATGGCAAGTCTATAAACAATTTCCGTGAAGTCTCCTATGCTAAATTTAGAAGACATTGAATGGAAAACCTTGTTATGAATTGGTCTCGCTCCTGTGATGAGGTACCGCCTATGAAATCACATGACAATTTGAACTTCTACTTTTCCGCATGTGCCTTACGGATCTTTTTTGCGGAAATCTGCTCAAGAAGAATTCGGTTTGAAAAGAACGAGGATATCGCAAATATGTTGCCCGCTGCTTTGCTCTTGTTAGTACCGTTGTCCTCAGATCACTATACTTGCATACATACCGGTTCATTATGTGACAGCAGTATGCATGATAGCTTGCTTATCAATTGTTTGCTCCAAATTATCTCGATCGTATGAATGGTTACATTAGTGTAGAATATATCCAATGCCAATGAATTTTTTAGCTCGCATTGTTCTTGTAAGTACATGCTGTCCTTTATCGCGTACTTATATTGACAGTAGTTGTTCATGTACCATCACTGCAGCTTATTTTCCTTTGCCTCCATTTTCTACACATCGATCTATATTTACTCTTACCATAAGGTTGGTAATCAAGAAGTTTAGCTCGCATTGCTCTTGGCTGTGCTTTTGCTCAGATCGCTGCACATAAATGTGACGCCGAGTAATTAAGCTACAGAATCCCCACTAATGTTGCCACGCCACCTCTATCGTGGATAAACTCTTAGTTCGAACCTAGTTCAATTTCAAATTCAAAATCGAGCAAACAATAAAAGTTTTCAAATATTAAGATTTAAATGTTCGGAGGAACCAAATAATACATAGGTAATTATGGTGGAGAAACCAAACTTTGATAAAATGTATAAAGGTCCTATAACAATTAAAACAATAGTGAAAACAATTGTTTAAATACCTTTTGTAATTAATAAAATGTCAAACTAATTTATTTGAGGATTAGACTTTTGTGACTATGGACTAAGTTGAAATACTAAATTAGATGCTAAGTGTGTATTTTAATAAAACTAAAATAATAGGAAACAAAACTAAAACAGTAAAAGGTAAAAGAAATAAAAAGTAAAACAAAAGAAAAGAAGAGAGAGACCCTCAGGCCACGGCCCAAGAGCCATCGGGCAGCCAAAGCGCCCAACCAGCACCCCCCCTCCTCCTTATCCCACCAGGGAAACCCTAATCCCCACACCCCACGCCGTCCACGCTCTCCCGATCCAGATTGATCAGGACGAACCGAACCCCACACCCCTTGTTCCTCCGCCCCACCTCTCGATCGATCGGGCAACCCCGACCGCCCTCAATCGCCCGCCGCGCATCCCCGTCAACGCGCTTTCCTCCCAGCGCACTTCACTCGAATGGTTCTAGATCGGGGCCCGACTCGCCACCCCACGGCGCCCTGCCGCCTGCTCCTGCCGCCACGGCCGCGCTTCACGCCGACGCGCTCGCCTCATCATCCGCCTCCCCCCTCCGACACTCGCGCGCCGAGGTCGACGCCACCACCATCGCCACTCGCCGCCGCCTCTCTCTCCTCGCGGCTCCATCGAGCTCGCCGACTTTACTCGGCAACGGCCGTGAGCGCTCTCTCCATCTCTCGTTGCCCCGAAGCGCCATCGCACTGGCGCGACACGCTCGCTGGCTGCGGCTCGCGGCCTGCCTGCGCGCCGCCGCTTCGGCGACGCCAGCCAGGCTCGTGTTCACACGCCTCATCACAGCACACGCGACCACCGTGCCATCGCGACCACCGCCGCCGCTTCCACTGCCGGACTGCCGGAGAGCTCGCCTCGCCAAGGCCAGCACGGCCTCACTGCACTCCTCGTCTCTGTGGTGCACGGCGCCACGCCACAGCCTCCGTGAATCCTCGCTGCTAACTCCGCATGGCCTCTCGGCCACTTACAAGTGGGCCTGCCAAAAAAAAAGAGAGCAAAAAGAATATGTATAAATAAAAATAAAACAATTTAATTAATTAATTAATTAATTAATTAGTGAATTAATTGTTAATTAATTTGGTTTAACTAAATTAATTAGAATTAGTTAACCTAATCAAGTAATTAAACTAATTAACCTGCTTAGTTAAACATGAGTATGACTAACGGGACCCACATGACAGGTTGACCTAGTCAACCTCGTTGATCGCCGACGCCAAGATGACGCATGATTATGTCATAATTGCATTTTCAATTAATTAATTAATTAATTAAATTCCGAAATTAATATAATCTTTAGAAAATCATATCTTTTAACCGTAACTCGGATTAAAATATTTTCAACATGAAAGTTGTCGTAATGACGGATTTAATCCGGATACGCAGTCCATTCGTCCGCCACACACCCCTAACCTATCGAACCTGCAACTTTCCTCCGCCTTCCGCAAAACACGAAACATCGGAATACTTTCCTGATGTTTCTTAACCAAGCACCACTTGCATCACGTTAGGGCACGCCTAGCATCGCTTGGCATGTCATGCATCGATATGCATCTGCTTACTTGGTATTCATTGTTTCTTCCCTCTTCTCCGTAGACTACGAGACCGACGCCGCTGCCGCTCGACCACGTGTTGACGACTCTCTCACTTTGCCTGAGCAACCAGCAAGCCCCCCTTGATCACCAGATATCGCCTTACTTTCTCTATATCAGCTTGCATTAGAGTAGTATAGCATGTTATCACATGATACTCCTATACCGCCGCATAGCCTGTCCTTGTTACTTCATTGTTACCTTTACCGCAACCCTATATGCTTAGTATAGGATGCTAGTACTTTCATCTCGTGGCCCTACATTCTTGTCCGTCCTGCGTATATATTATCGGGCCGTGATCACTCGGAGTTGATCACGGTATATACTATATACTTATACATGATACATGTGGAGACTAAAGTCGGGTCGGCCGTTGGAGCACCCGCGAGTGGATCTTTGAGGCGAGCGACAGGCAGGTTGAGACCGCCTAGAGAGAGGTGGGCCTGGCTCGTCGGGCGCTCGTTACTTAACACGCTTAACGAGGTCTTGGTATTTGATCTGGTTGGCTACGAAGCTTATACGCACTAACCATCTACGCGAGTAGTTATGGGTATCCCGGCCATGGTATCACCGGCACTTCAGACGTCACGACGGAGCGCGCTACCGGATGGGACAGAACGCCTGGGCTAGGTCTGCTTCCGTCACAGACGAACGCAGTGTGTGTCTTAGGGCGATGGGCCTGCACTGCTCGCTTAGGATTAGACCGCGTGTTGGCCTCTCACAGTTTAGGTGGGCTGCGACGGTTGATCTTCCGCGCGGCATGACCCAGAAAGTGTGTCCGCCAAATGGGATCAAGCGGCTGGGTAAGATGGTGCACCCGCAGGAAGTTAATCTATTCAATAGCCGTGATCTTCGGTAACAGGACGACTTGGAGTTGTACCTTGAGCTTATGACAACTAGAACCGATACTTGATAAAACACACCCTTCCAAGTGCCATATACAACCGTGGTCGCCTTCTCGTGGATATGAGGAGGGATCGCGGTAGGATTATTGCTATGTGATGTTACTTGAGGACTACAACCTTCCTCTTCTACCTGTTGCAAGACAGTGTCCGTGGTTTAGTCTTCGTTAAGACTAGCTATCCCCTCTTATTTCGCATTCTGCAGCTCAATCAATCGATATGGCCCTTTACGATATATCCATGCATATGTAGTGTAGTTCTTGCTTTGCAGTACTTTGATGAGTACTCACGGTTGCCTTGTTCCCTTTTCCCTACTCTACTCGATTGCTGCAACCAGTGCTATGGAGCCCAGAGCCAGATGCCACGCCGATGACGACTACTACCCGGAGGTGCCTACTACTACGGCAGCTCCGACGATCCACTGAGTAGCTTAGAGGATCCTGCAGGAGGCCTGCTCTCTTTCGATCCAGATCTCGGCTTTGTGCTAGCCTTCTTAAGGCAAAACTTGTTTAACTTATGTCTCAGATCAGATATTGTTGCTTTCACGACTGCCTATGATCGAGCACTTGTATTCGAGCCCTCGAGGCCCCGGCTTGTATTATGATGCTTGTATGACTTATTTTATTTGTAGAGTTGTGTTGTGATATCTTCCCGTGAGTCTCTGATCTTGATCGCATACATTTGCATGCATGATTAGTGTACATTGAATCGAGGGCTATATAATAAATTTATAGCTACTTGGTTATGTAGCATCACTTCATCTTATCTTAAATATTCTCCATTTTTTCGTATATTATCACATCTATATTTACTCTTAACAAAATGTAGAATAAAGGGAATGCTTATGAAGAACATTCGTGCTAAACTTCTTGAATTGCCCCCCCATCAAGATGGACAAGAGCTTTATAGAGCCTCGCCTTCACTAGTAATGTTAGTTTGTCTTCTCAAGCCTTCAAACTTTGTTGTGTATATTTGGTTAGGCATGACTGCAATAGCTGTTTATTTTGGTGTTTGCATCAAATTGCATGTTTTAAGTTTATTATGTAGTTCATAAACAAAAGTTTGTCCTTCTCAATTTAAGTTTTCAGTTGTACAACCAAGTTCCTTCTTCATACCATGTAAATTAAACTATACATAGCAAGTGATCTTCTTTGCATCGCATGTATGCTTCCGTTTAATCCAAAGGTGTGGTGAACCTACCCACTACAAAGACAATGTCATATTCTGCAATGTCTTAACTATGAACAATGTCATATCACCCGCAGGGAATATTACTTCCTCCGTTTCAAAATATTTGTCATTGAAATGGATGTATCTAGATGTATTTTAGTTCTAGACACATCCATTTTGATGACAAGTAATTCGACGGAGGGAGTATTATTTAAACCGCTCTTTATTTGCCAATCAAATGGGATAAATTGACAAGACACTAACCATTGATACTTATGAGTTCTTGATCTGTAATCCAAAGGTGTCGTGAAGCTGCCAACTCCTTCACATTGTCATTTCCTGCCATGTCTTGACCTGAACAATACCATATTGTGTTAATGCAATTTTAAACGTGTCACTTTATTCACAAGAAGAAATGTGATGAATTGTCAAGACGATACTTTTATGTGCAAAACCGCATCCGTCTTCGCTTGTTTATCTTTCGAGTGAGGAAGATGTAAGTGTTGAACAAGCGCTAGCCTCATCATCTTGCTCACCGCTATGCCTGAGTCCAAATAGGCTAACCTTTCTTGAACTCTATTGAAGTGTCACGGCTTTGTATATTATTTTGTCGGCGTGTTTATTTGCACTAGTGGCGCATCTTTGATGCCCAATGTATGTAATCATGCTTCTTGTGCTTTATTATCATAGTGGAAAACTTTGATGCCCAAAGGATGTAATATGCCGTAATTTATTTATTGTATAGTCTAGGTTTTTTCTTATTCACGATGTTGCAGTTATTTTATCAGATATATATCCTGCTTCGCAAAGAAACCGCCAAACCGAAAATTACGGTACATAATCGGCCGCATGCAAGCACGATGTATGATCCGCATCATGGGCCCCGCCAAACCGCCCACTAGTAGATTGGGGCCTTTAATAGGCCGAGTAACCCCGCCCTCTTTTCGTAAGAAAACTCAATGGGCTTTTAGGAGGCCGAGAAGTAGGTTGGACCTAAACGCGCAATAGCTCACGGCCAGCAGAGTCTAAATGGACCCCACCCATGATTGTGCGAATCAATTCACGGGCTTTTAACAGCCAAAGTTGTCTCGGTCCTTGTTTGGCCCAATCGACATCGTCAGAAAGCAGTCGATGCAAACCGGCCGTAGTTAGGCCCAACTATATGACGGCTTTTAACAGCCGAAATTAATATAGGGCCGAATGTTAAATGGGCCCTTAAGGCGTAAACTAATATCGCCAATTACTAAATGGGCCTTTAGCAAGTGGGCCTAAAAGCATAGCGCCCAAATAACGGGCCTAATCGATATGGGCATAATTGAGCCCAAAGCTCTTAAAGGGCCGGACCTGATCCGGCCGTGATTTGGCCCGTAAAGTGGGAGGCTTTTACGGTCGGATCTTATATGGGCCATTATTAGGCCCGAACGTGGTAGGCCATTAATGGACCGGATCAAATATGGGCCATTATTTGGCCCAAAACATGGCAGCCGCTAATTGGCCGCCTACTAGGGTCCTCAAAATCTTCGGTCTACAAACTGGCTGGCCCATTAATGTCGGCGAAATTGCCGGCTTTTTAGTCGGGCCGCCCATTATGATCCGCAAGAATTTTTGGGTCGACTGGCCGCCCAAGATGGCACACAAAATCTTGTGGGTTTATCGGGTCGCCTAATATGGCCCGCGAAATTGTGGGCCTTTAGTCGGGCCAGCCCATTATAGTCCGCAAAATCTGTGGCCTTTAATCGGGCCGCCCATTATGGTTTGCAAAATCTTGTTGGTTTTAGTTGGGCCGACCCATTTAAACTTGATGGGTCGTACACGGTCGACGATCATAGGCGCTTCTTCTCCAATGATGAGCCGACACGGTTTCCTCCACCAATGATGATTTTACACGGAAATTTCCCATTGGTCGTGTAAAGGTTATTGGATCCAAAATCCAACCCGATATCTTAACGGCGCTCCATTACGTGGATGCCACATGTCGGTCACCCTTGACGAAAAGCACTTCCGGGACGCCAGATTTATCGTCATGGAAGTGGACACTTCCGTGATGATAATTTTGGTAATGTCATGGAACACTTCTACACAAAGACAAGTATGACTATCTTGATTCGCTATAAATTTGTCATGGATGTACATGCATGACAAAAACGGACTCCACTGTGACAAACACGATCATCACGGAAGTGTATTTTTTGTAGTGGATAGACTGCAAAAAGGATGTTGTTACTATTGGTTTGGGGGATATGTCTCATGAGTTTAATTTTGCTAAATTTCATAGATAACCCCATGATAAAGAATTGCCTAGTAGAGATGAAATTATTGGTCTTGCTTCTATTGGCGTGCCTCCTAATGATCCTTTAGAACAATATTTGCTCGACCATGAAATGATATGTTTATGAATGAAAGAAGGGAAATAGATGAAGTATTCTTTAAACAGGGACCTATTTTGAAACACAACTTTCGTTGAAACTTAGGGATCCTCCTCCACCCAAGGGTGATCCTGTTTGAGCTTAAACCATTACCCGATACTCTTAAATATGCTTATCTTGATGAAAAGAAGATATATTCTTTATTATTAGTGCTAACCTTTCAGAGCAAGAAGAAGAGAAATTATTGAAAACTCAAGAAGCACGCGTCGCTATTGGATATACTCTAGATGACCTTAAGGGCATTATCCCACTTTATGCCAACACAAAATAAAATTGAGAAAGACGCTAAACCGTTGTTGATCACCAACGATGGTTAAATCCTAAGATGAAAGAAGTGGTAAGAAAAATACTAAAGCTTCGGAGGCAGGTATAATTTATCCGCTGTCGATAGTCGGGTAAGTCATGTCCACGTGTCCCTAAGAAGGAGGTACATGTTGTTCCTAATGATAAAGATGAATTAATCCCACAAAGAATTGTTACAGTTATAGAATGGTAATTGATTTCGAAACTAAACAAAGCTACTAAAAAGGAACATTACCCTTTACCTTTATAGATCAAATGCTAGAAAGATTACCCAAGGACATTAAAGGTATAAGAAGTTTCCTTGGTCATGCTGGTTTTATAGGAGGTTCACTAAGGACTTCTAAAATTTATAGGCCTCCGACTAATCTTTACAAAAGATGTTCCTTTTGTCTTTGATGATGATTGTGTAGAAGCATTTGAAATACTTAAGAAAGCCTTGATTTCGACCTATTGTTCAGCCATGATTGAATTTACCCTTCAAATTATGTGTGATGCTAGTGATTATGTCAGAGGTGTTGTTCTAGGACAAATAGTTGATAAGAAATTAAATGTTATCCAATATGCTAGTAAAACTCTAGAAAGGCCTGTGAGAAATTATGCTACTAATGAAAAAGAATTTTTAGCGGTTGTATTTGCTTGTGATAAGTTCGACCTTATATTGTTGATTCTAAAGTAATTGTCACAATCGATCATGCTGCTATTAAATACCTTATGGAAAAGAAAGATGCTAAACCTAGACTTATTAGATGGGTTCTCTTGCTACAAGAATTTGATTTGCATATTATTGATAGAAAGGGAGCCGAGAACCCCGCAGAAACTTGTCTAGGTTAGAGAATGTTCTTGATGACCCACTACCTATTGATAATAGCTTTCCGATGAACAACTAGCTGTCATAAATGCTTATCGTGACCGCTCCATGGTATGCTGATTATGCTAATTATATTGTTGCTAAATTTATACCACCTAGTTTCACATACCAGCAAAAGAAAAGTTTTTCTATGATTTAAGACATTACTTCTAGGATGAACCACACCTTTATAAAGAAGGAGTAGATGGTGTTATTAGACGCTAGGTCCGAGCATGAAGATGAACAGATCCTACACAAGTGTCACTCCGATGCTTATGGAGGACACCATCGGAGATAGAACTGCACATAAGGTATTGCAATCCGTTTTTATTTGCCTACTCTTCAAAGATGCCCGTAAGTTTGTCTTGTCTTGTGATGAATGTCAAAGAATTTGTAATATTAGTAGACGTCAAGAAATGCCTATGAACTATTCACTTGTTATTGAACCATTTGATGTTTGGGGCTTTGATTATATGGGACCGTTTCCTTCCTCTAACGGGAATACACATATTTTAGTTGTTGTTGATTACGTTACTAAGTGGGTAGAAGCTATTCCAACTAGTAGTGCTGATCATAACACCTCTATTAAGATGCTTAAGGAAGTTATTTTTTCGAGGTTTGGAGTCCCTAGATATTTAATGACTGGTGGTGGTTCACATTTTATTCATGGTGCCTTTCGTAAAATGCTTGCTAAGTATGATGTTAATCATATAATTGCATCTCCATATCACCCGCAGTCTAGTGGTCAAGTAGAATTGAGTAATAGAGAGCTCAAATTAATTTTGCAAAAGACTGTTAATAGATCTAGAAAGAATTGGTCCAAGAAACTTGATGATGCATTGTGGGCCTATAGAACTCATATAAAAATCCTACGGGTATGTCTCCGATAAAATGGTTTATGGAAAAGCATGTCACTTACCTCTAACTAGAACATAAGGCATATTGGGCCATTAAAGAGATCAATTATGATTTGAAACTTGCGTGAGAAGAGGTTATTTGACATAAGATCACTTGATGAATGGAGAACCCAGCCTATGAGAATGCCAAACTGTTTAAAGAAAAGGTTAAAAGATGGCATGATAAAAGGATACAAAAGCGTGAGTTTAATGTAGGTGATTATGTGTTGCTATTCAACCTCGCTTAAGATTTTTGTAGGAAAACTTCTATCTAAATGGGAAGGTCCTTATGTTATCGAGGAGGTCTATCGTTCCGGTGCCATAAAAATCAACAACTTCGAAGGCACAAATCCAATGGTGGTGAATGATACGTCTCCGTCGTATCTACTTTTCCAAACACTTTTGCCCTTGTTTTGGACTCTAACTTGCATGATTTGAATGGAACTAACTCGACCGACGTTTTCAGCAGAATTGCCATGGTGTTATTTATGGTAAACAAAAGTTCTCAAATGACCAAACTCCACGGAACTTATTTTTGGAAAATATTAAAATACCGAAGAAGAATCCACGCCGGGGGTTCCACCTGTCCACGAGGGTGGGGCGCTGCTCGGGCCGCCCGTGGCCCCTCTGTCCACCACCTCAACTCCAACTCCATATATTCGTGTTCGGCGAGAAAAAAAAGAGAAGGATTCATCATGTTTTACGACACGGGCCCCAAGCCCTAAAACCTCTCAGAGGGCTGATCCGAGTCCGCTCGGGCTCCGAGAGGGGAATCCATACGCATCATCATCAACCATCC
>JAHIAM010010179.1:0-14239 GCA_021605205.1 Aegilops longissima | reverse complement strand
ATCAGCATCCACCAATGGTATAAGCTAAGAACGAAGACCCCGAGGTGTCTTGTGTCAATGATATAAAATGATCTTTGACCGAGCTGAAGTCAAATTTTACCCTACCGCTAGAGGATGATCCGAGAAGCCAGTAATAGAGCCATTAATCAAGTCTTTTGCTCTAAGAAGATGGCAGAACTATTTAGGAATTGGAAGAAAGAACTCAATACGATGTCAAAAAAATGAGACACCAGAATTCACGGGCAAATATGAGAAGATCATAGATGATCGCCCGCATTTGTGGCCTACAAGACATCGGAAAAGAGTAAAAGATGTCAGCGATAAACAAGAGAAATGCTAAGAAGAAGCTTCACCATCGCAAGGGGTCGTGGTTACCTCATAGCCCGCCTAAGTGGGCCAAGGCTGAGAATGATCTGCTTGATAAAGGATCGAACCCGAGACAATGAATCGCCGCTGCTGTCGGACTGGTTCTTCGGGCGCGGATACTTGGACCCTATAACGGGAAGTGCATTTGGACGATTAACAATTGGACATACCAACAAGAGGCTTCAGCATTATATCGGCACAGAGAAGGGAAGTTCGCTCGCATGGAGAAGGACGAGCTCAAATGGCCCTCGAATCCCGAGCACTCGGACGGACACGAGGCACGCCAAGCTCCGCTGCAAGGCTGGATTTCGACGGAGGGGTTACAAAACCCATGAGAGGAGGAAGAAACTGGAGCAGAGCCAATTCAGCGCCTGCAAAAGGGTAATGGGGCTAGAGGAACGAGAAGAGGAACGAAGAAGCAGATCACACAAACGACTCCGGGTTACCCGCCATCTCGGAGAAGCAGCTTCCACCGAGTGCTTCAGCCAGAAGCAGATGCCTTGACGGCTTCGCCACTATCCTGGGATGCTATCACGGATGCTGAAAGTTGCCACCTTATGGCGCAATGGAGCAATTTGAAGGTCAAGGCGTTGTTGGCTCGCTTATCCTACTAAACCCGACTCAACTTTTCACCGCCGATTCCGAAGGATATGCTAAGGTGATGGTCGATGAAATAACGGAGGGATTTGAGGACCTCCGCTTGACCACCCTACCGTGAAGGGAGTATCGGCTGGGTTCCGCTCAAGACTCCATGCCTATGGCGGAAGGATCTCATCAACCTTCCGAATCGACGCCCCGCCCCTCCTCCTCCTCCGGGCGAAGTCGGGCACTCCGCTCCTCCACCGCCCTCCTCCGGCGAGTGACGATCGGGCACTGGCCGCCCTTCTCCGGCGCGGGAGGCACTCCCTCCTTCTCCGCGCACGGCCCCGCAGCCAGCCTCCTCCTTCTCCGCCCCCAAGGGCGGAAGAGACCCCGCCCCGGCTGCTCCCGCTGTAGTCCTTTTCCTCCGCCTCGTAAGCAAGGAAAGAAGACATCCGCCTGCCTCGCTTCGCCGGCGCCTAGCAAGACAGCCAAAGGCGGAGGAGATAAGATTCGTCCTTCAAGACTCAGAAGTTACAACGAGAGGAGCGAGGAGGAAACGCAAGATCGCCAGCATCAAGTGGATGACTGGTTTCAAGGGTTGAAAGAAAGAGACATCCACCGGAGGAGAAGGTAGATCCGTCAAAGCGAAGCACTGCTGCCCGACAAAACCACCCAAGTCTCCCCGAAAGGCAACTATGAGCGATTATTGGAAAGGCATTTGCCAAGTGGAGAGATTGGGAAGTACAAGGATCAAAGGATGAAAGAACGACGAGCTGGGAAACAAATTGCCCAGCTCGCCAACAAGCGAAGCAATCGTGCCTCATTAAGGTGCCTGCTAGCGACATCGCCGATCCGAGGATGGTGCCCGGTTATGGCAATCCTGAAGATTACCTGCCCGACGATGTACAATTTGATTTCTTGAGGTGCAGACAAAGATATTTAGTACGGGAAGCCTCTCATCAAAGATGAAAGCTCTCTAACAACGATGATGCGAAGATTGCATGATTGGTACATGAAAACCTGCAAAGAGTCCGAGGGGAGGAATACTTGTATGTGAGAGTTCAAAGGAGCATGACCTCCTTGGAATTGAACTGCTGCCTATTCCATTTGAGGAGTTCTATCTTTTTCAATCAATTGGCCTCGATAAAGCAAGTCACACCTGCCATCGTTCTGTAAGTAGTACTACTTCTGTCATTAAGTATCTCTATATAACTCAGCTCTTTCATTGCATGTATTTATAAATATCCTCACTATATTATGCAGATTGAAGATCGTAATTGAAGAAAACAAGGGTGATATTGGGTTCATTACATATCTCATAGATGCAAATGAGGTTAAATATCGTGTCTGAAACCGAGGCCAACTTACATGATCGTTGGAAATAAATGAACACAAAATACAATACTCTTTTCCTTACAACTACACGTGAGTGTTATTGTTGTGGCATATTCGGCTTCCCTTATTTAGTCCAGGTTATAGAAATGTAATATTGATGAGTTGCATGCGCAGATTCCACTATATTCTCCTAGAGATTGCTTGAGCAGGAGTAGTAACTGCTTTAGACTCGAGACGAAAAGATCCCAAGGAGTATGCGGAAATGACTGAAATGCTCGAGAAGTAAGTTAAACGATCATTATCCACCATATCAGAACTTTGTTCATTTCGATATCAAGTAATTGTTTTTGTATGGTGGCTTGGGGAAAATTCACCAAAAAGCTCCGGGACTACCAAGAAGCTGCATTTAGACACCGAAAGTAAGTACTATATAGTAGCATATTCCACGCTGCATCTCCTAGTGATTCAAGCGCTAGTTTCATCAATACCATTTAGCATGTGCTTCCTAATCATCATTGATTGACCTCTGCTTTGTAAAGTGGTTGTGGCAGGAACAAGGGAATGATTTCTGGATACTACGCTTATAGTCCATCCGCCACACGACTGTGAGAGGGGCTACCCGACAAACAATTTGAAGTATGTAAATAAAAATATTCACAATTTTATTTTATTACCATCATTTGTGTTGAGTTTCATCTATTCATATATATATATATATATATATATATATATATATATATATATATATATATATATATATATATATATATATATATATATATATATATATATATATGTATGTATGTATGTATTGACCTTTCTTAAAATTAGATGTTTCGAAGGGATGAACTCCTAGCACTGCATCGCATGGAGTGCGGTGTCTCTTGATGCATGCACGGTACTTCTCAAACCGCCAAGAGATATTGGCAAAGGATCTAAGATCAATTTCCAAGATTATGAAAAAGTATCCTAATAGGACTCCACGTAACATTTCGCTCGCTTAAGGGCGCTGGGAGAATATCGCCTATGTGCAGCCGCTACAGCTTGCTTGGATCAGTACGAATGCACCTCCAAGTGGCACCGTGGAGTCCGACTATGTGAGTTTGTTTTTCCTTTGTTCTGTTGTGCATCATCATAATGTATCATGGGAAATGATTGCATCCCTTTGTTCACATTTTGTAGGACAAGATTGCTCAACATAGATACAAGGACATGGAAGCTTCTGGAAGGCGATTCTTCAAATTAGAGCATTGTTGGGAGTTGCCCAAAAAGTAGAAGGAAGTTGATCGACAAAGAATCCTCACCAAAGAGAGGCTCACTTATAAACATGGATGAAGATGAGGATGATGATGGCCCAAGAAATTTGCACAAGACCGATGGCAGAAGACTAAAGAGAAGATGAAGAGAGAGCAAGAAGCATCGAGCTTGAGGGAGAAGATTGATGCCATGGTGGAATCAAACGATTTGATGTTGTTGAAGTCTTGGAGATCAAGAAAGAGTTGGCCGAGAAGCAAAAGAGAAGCAAGAAAATGGCAAATGCTCAAGGAAGAGGGGCTCCGCAGCTGCCATTGAGGAGAGAAAAGCACGCGCCTCAAACAAATCGATGTCATTGTTGCTCACCGAAGAGAACAAGATCATGTCAATGAAGCGCTAATAACATGGAAGACCTCACCAAAACATGGAATGATATGGCAGGAGAGAGATCTTGAAGAGGAGAATGGTCGCCGGCCGGTCTGGTGGTTCCGGGCTCCGATGTTTTCTCCGCCCATATGGTGGCAATGTGGATGATATCGCCATGGAGTTGGAAATGTTTACGGAGGTGGATTTGGTGGTGCCGGCGAACTTCAAGATGGACTCCATGCCGGAGCTAAGATCGAATTTCAAGATGACGCTTTTATGCAAAACCTTGCATGCCCTCTTTGCGAATGAACTTCGCTTATTTGCGCGCAAACTGTTTATGTCGTTGAATTTGAACTTGTTTGCCAAACCCTATGTCAAATGTGAGATTTGCAGTTTTTCTGCTTATGGTCATCGCGGTGGTGCCCGAAAGGTAACTCAGAAGTTGAACCGTAAAAAGCATATTCCACAAATATACTTTTTATGGATCCGCTTGGGGGTCTACATCTGTAGCCTCGCTGCCGCCCGCAAAAAAGTGGTTTTGCGAATCGCAAACGATTTTGCAAGCCACGGGATGCGGGTTCTCGCTAGAGTTGTTTAAAGGCCTTCAGAAATGATCGCCAACACCCTTGATCTCCGGGCGCCATATCCTAATGGATCAATAAAGGTGTCTTGCTCTTAAAGCTTTCTACATCCCATTAAGGAAATTCGTGGCTCTTAGAGCATCTCCACTGCTTGGCCTGTGATTCAAAATATCACCTCTTGGGGGCGAATTGGCTAAAATTTCAGTGGGGGGGGGCTCGTCTTCAATACCTAAATGGCCCAAGACGAAGTTTTTAAAAATACAAATTCGCTAGATTTGGACAAAATTGGCGGTTTTCATTGATATTTTACAAAATTAAAGACAAAAACAAACTTAGAAAAATAAAACTATGCCCGAGCCTAACTGATGCCGAGGAGCTTGTAGAAGGCGGTAGTCGCCGCCAGCCGCTTCTTCGTCAGTTGCCGCCTTGCACGCCGCAGCCGTCTTGTTGTAATTCCTGTCCTATGTCACCTTGACGGGTTAGTGGGCGACGCTCATCGCTGCTGTCCTCAGGACGATGACGCTGCCCTCGCCGCCGCGACGCCAAGCGGTGATCTCTCGAGGCATGGCGTGATACATCTCCGTCAGATCTACTTTTCCAAACACTTTGCCCTTGTTTTGGACTCTAACTTGCATGATTTGAATGGAACTAACCCGGACCGACGCTGTTTTCAGAGAATTGCCATGGTGTTATTTATGTGCAGAAACAAAAGTTCTTGAATGACTCGAACCTCCACGGAGATTATTTTTGGAAATAAAAAATACTAGCGAAGAATCAAGGCCAGGGGCCCACACCTTGCTATGAGGGTGGAGGCGCGCCTGCCCCTCGGGCGTGCCCCTGCCTCAGGGCCCCCGAGCTCCACCGACCTCAACTCGTTAGAGAGAAAGATTCATCACGCTTTACGACACGGA
Source organism: Aegilops longissima (assembly GCA_021605205.1). Taxonomy (NCBI): domain Eukaryota; kingdom Viridiplantae; phylum Streptophyta; class Magnoliopsida; order Poales; family Poaceae; genus Aegilops; species Aegilops longissima. The sequence continues at coordinate 8,844 of JAHIAM010010179.1, read as the reverse complement.
GCCGCCGCCAAGCCCTAAACTCTCTTGAGGGCTGATCTCGAGTCCGCTCGGCCCGGAGAGGGAATCCGTCATGCCGCCATCATTAACCATCCTCCATCACCAATTTCATGATGCTCACCGTCAGGCGTGAGTAATTCCATCGTAGGCTTGCTGGAATGTGATGGGTTGGATGAGATTTATCATGTAATCGAAGTTAGGTTTGTTAGGTTTGATCCCTAGTATCCGCTATGTTCGAGATTGATGTTGCTATGACTTTGCTATGCTTAATGCTTGTCACTAGGCCCGAGTGCCATGATTTCAGATCTGAACCTGTTATGTTTTCATGAATATATGTGAGTTCTTGATCCTATCTTGCAAGTCTATAGTCACCTACTATGTGTTATGATCCGCAACCCTGGTGACAATAATCGGGACCACTCCGATGATGACCGTAGTTTGAGGAGTTCATGTATTCACTATGTGTTAATGCTTTGGTCCGTACTCTATTAAAAGGAGGCCTTAATATCCTTAGTTTCCACTAGGACCCCGCTACCAGGAGGGTAGGACAAAAGATGTCAAGTTCTTTCCATAAGCACGATGACTATATTCGAATACATGCCTACATTACATTGATGAATTGGAGTAGTTCGTGACCCTATGTTATGATCATATATGATGAACCGATCCCCGCATAATTTCCATCACCATCCAATGCCTCACAGCTTTCATACATTGTTCTTCTTCATTATTTACTTTTTCTGCTTTATCAGAATAATCACTACAAAACCCAAAAATATTACTTTGCTATCGCTATTGCATATTCCATATTACTTTGCTACTAAATACTTTGCTGCAGATATTGTTATCTAGGTGTGGTTGAATTGACAACTCAACTGCTTATACTTGAGAATATTCATTGGCTCCTTGTGTTTAATCAATAAATTTGGGTTGTATACTCACCTCTAAAATTGTTGCATCCCCATACTTGTGGGTTGTCATGGCGCCAAGCGCCCATCTCCTCCGGATGTAGTCATCCTCGCCCATTTAAGGCCCGCCTTTGAGGTCGGCGCCATGTCGGCGTGCTTCTGCTTTACGACGGCGGCGGCATCGCGCTCCTTCTTCGCCCGACGCACCAGCTAAGATGGCCGCGGGAGGAGGGGGATGGCGGCGCCTCGCTTATGACAAGCCGACGCCCAGCCGACCAGGGCTCGACATCGACGGCGTAGAGGCGCCGGCGGGAGGAGCAGGAGGAGGAGGAGGAGGAAGCACCCACCAGCACCTCGTAGCCAAGAGTTGTCGCCCGAGGGAGAACGGGCCGCTGTACTGAACGGCGGATCGCTGCCGCCGAGGTGCTCGAGGACGGCGTGGAGCGGCGCTCGGAGGACGCACTCCACTACGTGGCAGCCGCCGGCGTTGTGGCCTCCTTGTGCCGCGGTTGTTGGTCGAGGCTGTTCGCGGGCTGCGTTCAAGCACGCCATCCACAAAACATGGTTGTCGGTGGCGATTCGAAGGTGCCGCGACGCCCTCCGCTGTGGACTCAATGCACGCGATCTCTCCGCGACGCGCTCGATTGGCTCGAAGCTGGGACGGGACGCCCGCTGAGCTCCACGATCCCGCACACGCTATGTCCGAGGCACTGGGTAGTTCGCCTGGAGGAGGAGCGCCCCACTCGTGAATGTGGCGTGGATTTGTTGCTGGCCCCTGGCCTCCGCCGACGGGAAACGCTGGGCCATCGATCGGGGCTTGGGACGAGAGAGGTGGATGAAATATTCTAGAGGCAATAATAAAGTTGTTATTTATATTTCTTATATCATGATAAATGTTTGTTATTCATGCTAGAATTGTATTAACCGGAAACTTAGTACATGTGTGAATACATAGACAAACAAAGTGTCCCTAGTATGCCTCTACTTGACTAGCCTGCTGATCAAAGATGGTTAAGTTTCCTAGCCATAGACATGTGTGAAGGAAATATGCCCTAGAGGCAATAATAAAGTTATTATTTATTTCATATCATTATAAATGTTTATTATTCATGCTATAATTGTATTAACCGAACATAATACATGTGTGAATACATAGACAAACATAGCCACTAGTATGCCTCAGACTGACTAGCCTGCTGATCAAAGATGGTTGAGTTTCTAGCCATAGACATGATTTGTCATTTCATTAACGGATCACATCATTAGGAGAATGATGTGATTGACATGACCCATTCCTTTAGCTTAGCACTTGATCATTTAGTATGTTGCTATTGCTTTCTTCATGACTTATACATGTTCCTATGACTATGAGATTATGCAACTTCCGCTTATCTGAGGAACACTTGTGTGCTACCAAATGTCACAACGTAATCGGGTGATTATAAAGGTGTTTCACAGTGTCTCCGAAGGTACTTGTTGAGTTGGCGATTTAGATTAGGATTTGTCACTCCGATTGTCGGAGAGGTATCTTCGACCTCTCGATAATGCACATCATTAACCTTGCAAGCAATGTGACTAATGAGTTAGTTGCAGGATGATGCATTACGAATGAGTAAATAGACTTGTCGATAACGAGATTGAACTAGGTATTGAGATACCGATCAATCTCGCAAGTAACATACCGATGACAAAGGGAACAACGATGTTGTTATGCGGTTCGACCGATAAAGATCCTTGTAGAATATGTAGGAACCAATATATCCAGGTTCCGCTTATTGGTTATTGGCCGAGATGTGTCTCGGTCATGTTCATATAGTTCTGAACCCAGGTCCGCGACGCGCTTAACGTTCATGACAATGGTATTATGAGTTTATGAGTTTTGATGAATCAAGGCAGTGTTCGAGTCCTTGATATGATCATGGACATGACGAGGAGTCTGAAATGGTCGAGAGATAAAGATCGATATATTGGATGCTATATTCGGACATCGGAAGTGTTCCGGTGGTGTCAAGAAACCGGAGGCCGGAGAGTTAATGAACCCCGGGAAGTATTGGCCTTAGTGGGCCTGAGGGAGAGGCAGTCAGAGGCACGCCTCCCATGGGAGTCCCAATTGACTAGGAGGGCGCCCTCTTCCCTCTCCCTCCCTCTCTCTTTCCTTCCCCTTCCCTCTTCCCAATGGATTAGAAAGGAGTCCTACTCCTACCAGTAGGACTCCCTCCTTGGCGCCCCTGGGCTGCCGCCTCCCCTTGCTCCTTTATATGATGGAAGGTGGGGGGCACCCTCTAGACACAACAATTGATCTCTTGATCTCTTAGTCGTAAAGGTGGTGTGCCTCCACCATATTCCACCTCGATCACATCGTAGGTGGTGCTGTGGCGGCCCTGCGCCGGTAGCAACATCATCATCGCTATCACGTCTATGCCGACGGAACTCTCCCTGAAGCTCTCCGGATCGGAGTTCGTGGGACGCCATCAAGCTGGTACGTGCTGAACTCGGAGGTGCCGTATGCTCGCGTGCTTGGATCGGTCGGATCGTGAAGACATATGACTACATCAATCGCGTTGTTCTAACGCCTGGCTTTCGGTCGTTTATAGGGTACGTGGAATACTCTCCCTCTCTGCTATGCATCACCATGATCTGCGTGCGTGCGTAGGGAATTTTTTTGAATTACTACGCCCCAACAAGGCATCCGAGCCTGGTTTTATGCGCGAGATGCTATATGCACGCAGTAGAATACAAGTGAGTTGTGGGCGACATAAGCCATACCGCTACCAGTATGTCAGCACTTTGGTTCGGGCGGTACAGTTGGATGAAGCCCCGGACCGAAGATTATGCCAGACGCTTACGCGAGACCTGGTTCCTACTTACATGCTTTTGCACATCAGTGGCTGGCGGTGTACGGCTTCAAACTTTAGTTGAACTTCAGTGCATACGCCTCGTCCTTGAGAAGGTTAAAACAACACTTAACTTGACAAACTATCGTTGTGGTTTTGATGCGTAGGTAAGAACGGTTCTTGCTTCAAATTTCGTAGCAGCCACGAAAAACTTGCAACAACAAAGTAGAGGACGTCTAACTTATTTTGCAAGGCATGCTTTGATGTGATATGGTCAAGGCATGATGCTATATTTTATTGTATGAGATGATCATGTTTTGTAACTCGAGTTATCGGCAACCAGCAGGAGCCATATGGTTGTCGCTTTATGTATGCAATGCAATGCATCAGAATTGCTTTTACTTTATCACTAAGGGGTAGCGATAGTCGAGAAGCAATAGGTTGGCGAGACGACATGGCGATGCTATTTATGGAGATCAAGGCCGCATACCGGTGATTTACGGTGACGGCGACGGCAGCTTCGAGATGGAGATCACAAGCACAAGATGATGATGGGCATATCATATCACTTATATTGATTGCATGTGATGTTTATCCTTTGTGCATCTTTATTTTGCTTTGATTGACTGTAGCATTATAAGATGATCTCTCACTAAATTTTAAGATAGAAGTGTTCTCCCTCGAGTATGCACCGCTGCCAAAGTTCGTCGTGTTTAGACACCACGGATGATCGGGTGTGATAAGTTTCACGCTCATCTCACAACGGGTGCAAGCCAGTTTGCACACGCAGAATACTCAAAGTTAAACTTGACGAGCCTAGTATATGCGTGATATGGCCTCGAACACCGAGAATCAAAGGTCGAAAGTGAATCATATAGTAGATATGATCAACATAGTGATGTTCACCATTGAAAACTACTCCATCTCACGGATGATCGGACATGGTTTAGTCTATATTTGGATCACCGGATCACTTAGATGATTAGAGGGATGTCTATCTAAGGGAGTTCTGCTAATATGATTAAATTGAACTTAAATTTATCATGAACTTAGTAATTGATAGTATTTTGCTGGTCTATGTTGATTGTAGAGATATGGCTCGTAAGTATTGCTTCAAGAATTTTAATGCTCTTTGAGAAAGCAAAGTTGAAAGATGATGGTAGTAAATACACATCTGGGTCCAACTCTGAGGATTATCCTCATCGCTGCACGTAAGAATTACGCCCTGAAGCACCATTAGGTTGCCAAAGCCATGGCAGATGCAATCGATAACGCGTTATGAACGCTCGCGCAGCGTAAAAGCAAATGACTACTTGATAGTTTAGTGTACCATGCTTTACAGTTTAGAACTGGACTTCAACGACGCTTTTGAAACGCCATGGAGCATAAGAGATGTTCCAGAGTTGAAGTTAATATTCAAGAAAATGCCCGGATTGAGAGATATGAAGTCTCCAATAAGTTCTATAGCTGTAAGATGGAGGAGAATAGTTCTCACAAGGAACATATACTCAAAATGTCCGGTATAACAATCACTTGATTCAACCGAGTTAATCTTCGGACGATGGTGTCATCGACAGAATTCTTTCAATCACCGCCACCAAGCTACAAGAGCTTTGTGATGAACTATAACATGGATGGATGGATAAGATAATTCGAGCTCTTTCGCAATGCTAAAGGTCGCGGAGGTAGAAATCAAGAAGGAGCATCAAGTGTTGATGGTCAACAAGACCACTAGCCAAGAAAGGGCAAGCGGGAAGGGAAGAAGGGAATCTTAAGAAGAACAAAGCAAACAAGTTGCTGCTCAAGAGAAGAAACCCAAGTCTGGACCCAAGCCCCGAGACTGAGTGCTTCTTCTACCGCAAGCAACTGTCAATCGAAGGAAAACTGCCCCAAGTATTTGGTGGATAAGAAGGATGGCAAGGTGAACAAAGGTATGTGTGATATACATGTTATCTATGTACTTACTATACTAGCGCCGCAGTAGCACCTGGTATTTGATAATCGGTTCTCTGCTAATATTTGCAACTCAAACAGTGACTACGATTAACTTAAGACGGCTAAGGACGAAGGACGATGCGCTGGGAATGGTTCCAAAGTCGATGTGATCGCTACGGGCACGCCACCTCTACATCTACCTTCGTGATTAGTTTTAGACCTAAATAATTGTTATTTGGTGCCGCTAAGCATGAACATTATATCTGGATCTTGTTTGATACGTAGATTGTTATTCATTTAAATCTGAGAATAATGGTTGTTCTATTTATATGAGTAATATTTTTATGGTCATGCACCCTTGAAGAGTGGTCTATTTTTATTGAATCTCTAGTAGTAGATATACACATCTCATAATGTTGAAGCCAAAAGATGCAGAGTTGATAATGATAGTGCAACTTATTTGTAGGTACCGCTGCCTTGGGTCATATTGGTGTAAACGATGAAGAAACTCCATATTGATGGACTTTTTGAATCACTTGATTATGAATCACTTGATACTTAAGTAACCGTGCCTCATGGGCAAGATGACTAAAACGCCATTTCTCCGTAATAAATGGTTTAGAAAGTAACAGATTTGTTGAGATCATATACACCGATGTATGTGGTCCGATGAATGTTGAGGCTCATGGGCGGTATCGTTATTTTCTCTACCACAGATGATTTGAGCGTATATGGGTATATCTACTTGATGAAACATAAGTTCAAAACATTTGAAAAGTTCAAAGAATTTCGCAGTGAAGTGGAAAATCATCAATAACAAGAAAATAAAGTTTCAAACATCTGATCATGGGTGAGAATATATGAGTTATTTAGGTTGTTCTTCATTTGTTACAATGCGAATAGCTTCTCAACTCACGCCACCCGTAACAACCACAACATAATGGGTGTCCGAACGTCAGAATTGTAGATTCTTAGATATGGTGCGATCTACAGTCTCTGTAAGTGCATCTAGTGCCACCCCTAGTTGGTTTGGGAGCATTGACTCGATAAATGTGGGTTGAGGGACTAATGCGCTGGTGAGAATTGCAGGATAACGCAGTAGTGTCCTTCATTGATTCGGGCTTTACTCACCGGAGATGACCCTAAAAATGTACGGAAGACATTGACGGCAATGGTGGTATGTAAGATATTCACATTGAAGACTACTACATATGAGAAGACATTGAGTGAAGACTATGGAGGCCTAATCGGATCTTTTCGATGTTTCCTTTTCTTCTTTGTTGTCGTAGGAACCACCAGATCGTTAAGGGGCTGCCATCATAGTCGAATGACCTATGATGCTCAACCCAAATCCTATGTTCGAGCAAAGACAATGAGAGCAAAACTTATCAGAGTGGATGAGTCGCCTGCTTGTAGCCCAAGTAAAGTTGCCGTGGGTGTTTTGAAATCAATCGTTGAACACGCAGTCAGCCTTAGTGACCTGTGGTCATGTTCGACATATCAGTCGCTTCCTAGTATTATAAATAGCCCAACCCTACACCATAAATTGGTGGCTGCTCTATAGGTGTACTTGTTGACGCTTGAGAGCAACCCACCGGATTCCTTGAGAGAGAGAAATCCCAAGGAAGGTGCCCAAACAACGAAAGCCAAAGAGTGTTAGGATCAAGTCTTTCTCCGTAGACCGAAGACTTATTACACTTGAGGACCGTGAATCCTCCCACTGCTAGGCCGCGCTCTGAGCATCCAAGATTCATTGTGGATTGCCAAGAACGTTCTGTGAAGGTTCGGAAGTCTACCTTCAATACTTACCAGAGTGATTGGGCAGGACTGTGTGTCCTTAGCTCAAGGGGAATACAGAAGACGCGGGTCTGAAAGTTGAATCTCAGCCTCCCTAACCAGATGTACAATTGTCACAAAGAATCGAACTGTCCAACAAATCATGTGTCTTCAACAAGGACCTGGTTCTATCCCTTCCTCCTTTACCTTGAGTTTGTCTTCGTAGTCATTGCTTATATGTCTTATCTGCTTGACTTCATTGCTTGACTACTATCGCTGTTTGGCTTCTTACTATCTTCCATCCCGATCCTTACTACCAAGCTGCTATTAGTCTTTGTACGCTCACATTATTGCATACTTGAGTATGGCTTGCTTGTTGTAGCTTACCTTCCGCTGCATATCAATTAGGTCATTTCTGTTGTTTGTCTTCAAACATTCGCTTTGAAGACTTTCATAAAAATCGCCTATTCACCCCCTCTAGTCGATAACTAGCACTTTCGATTGGTACTGAGCAAGGTACTCCCTTGTTCTCGTGTGATTCGTTTAACCACCGGAGTTTTAGCTATGTCGATCGCAGGATAATCAAAGTCTCCGCTGCTTGCCCGTTCGATGGAACCGACTATCCCTATCGGAAGAATAAAATGCGATGCATCTTGAAGCCATTGATGTCAACCTCGATATGTCGCCAAGAACGCTGCCTCCAACTGGTGAAGGTGTCACCCCACTGATGTCAAGAAGTTCATTCAATCGGATTCTACCGCAAAGAACATCATCTGTGGTCATCTGACCAAAGGACAGTATGGCCGTAGGAGTGCCTCGAAACGCCGGCTTAGTCCTGGACTGCTATCCAAGGTCAACAAAGGCGCCTCAACCGTAGAGATCAAAGAATTAGTGTTCTTGCAACTCTACAACCGCTTCAAGAGAAACGACAATGAAAATGTCCAGCTCACGCTTGATCGCCTCACCGACATCACAAATGAGCTTCATGCTCTCGGGCCAACCGAGATCACCAAGCATGAAATCGCAAGACACTATCGAGATCACTTGATGCTTTGACACCTTGCCCTCATGATACCGTAACGCTCCGACTTCAAGACACTCGACCTGGTTCGATATACTTGAGAGGCTCAACACACATGAGTTCCAAATTTTCCGAGAAAGAGATATCTATGGTCCCAACTATGGTCGAACTCGCGCTTTGAAGGCAAAAGTTGTTTCATCTCAAGAAGAATCGATCATGGTTCATGATCCTCAAGACATTGGAAAGGAACTTGCTATGCTTGTGAAGAAGTTCCAAGTTCACTAGGAAGAAAGGCTTCGTAAAGTCTTCATGATCCAGCTCAAGAAATGATGAAGCTTCCACTCATGACTACAAGAAGAGAACCTGCACAAGT
>JAHIAM010010177.1:0-17303 GCA_021605205.1 Aegilops longissima | reverse complement strand
TTCTCATGTGTTGGGCACCAAAACCTCAAGTATATAAGGGAAAGGGGCTGCCCTTTAGGGTTTCCCACCCCAGGGTGCGCCAGCCCTAGATGGTACTTGGGGCGGCCAAGAGGGGAGGAGGTTCCAAGTCAAGTGGAGGCCTCCCTAGGGTTTCTTAGCGCATGGGCCTTGGGGGCTGGTTCCTTGGCCCATTATGGCTAGGGCGCCTCACAGCCCATGCTACTGTATTGACGTGGGAACACTCCGACTCCCGACCTCCGAATCCTCCAACCTTCTCGAAGCTTCCGCATAATACCGAAAAACCCGAACCTTTCCAACCCAACAACAACTTTCCATATATAATCTTTACCTCCGACCATTCCGAACTCCTCGTGACGTCCGGATCTCATCCGGACTCCTAACAACATTCGTAACCACATACAAACTTCCTTTATAACCCTAGCGCCATCGAACCTTGTGTAGACCCTACGGTTCGGGAGACATGTAGACATGACCGAGACGCTTTCCCGTCAAGAACAACAGCGGATCTGGATACCCATGTTGGCTCCTACATGTTCCACGATGATCTCATCGGATGAACCACGATGTCAAGGACTCAATCGATCCCGATACAATTCCCTTTGTCTAGCGGTATTATACTTGCCCGAGATTCGATCGCCTGATACCGATACCTTGTTCAATCTCGCATCGCAAGTCTCTTTACTCGCTCCGAACACATCATCCCGTGATCAACCCCTTGGTCACATTGTGACATTATGATGATGTCTACCGAAAGTGGCTCAGAGATACTTTCGTTACACGGAGGATAATTAGCTCGATTGCGTTAACCTGACTACTTCGAGATACGTAATGCACCTTTTATACACAATGCTAGACGTTGGTACCCAAGCATTCCTACTAGTCCGGAGTTGACAATCATGGTCTAAGAAAGATACTTGCATTGAAAAGCTTTAGCTATGAACTACGATCTTGCTAGGCTTAGTATTGTCTTGTCCATCACATCATTCTACTAATGATGTGATCCTGTATCAATGACATCCAATGTCCATGGTCGTGAAACCGAACCATCTATTGATCAACGAGCTAGTCAACTAGAGGCTTACTAGGACATGGTGTTGTCTATGTATCCACACATGTATCTGAGTTTCCTATCAATACAATTATAGCATGGATAATAAATGATTATCATGAACAAGGAAATATAATAATAACTAATTTATTATTGCCTTAGGCATATTTCCAACACAAAGATCGTAGTTCAAGAAAGCTTTTCTAATGTATCATTTTGAATGAATTGTGCAACCCCGGATGAGGAAAGCTTTGGGGTACCAAACGCCAACGAACTGACTAAAAGGCAACGTATTCGAAGTGCTCTTTGGGGACAATCGAGACTGATTTGTCACCCGAAAGGAGAGGTTGGGAAATATGCCCAGAGGCAATAATAAAGTTATTATTTATTTCTTATTTCATGATAAATGTTTATTATTCATGCTAGAATTGTATTAACCGAAAATAATACATGTGGAATAATAGACAAACAATAGTCACTAGTATGCCTCATTTGACTAGCTTGTTAATCAAAGATGGTTATGTTTCCAACCATGAAAAGGAGTTGTTATTTGATTAAAAGGTCACACATTAGTTGAATGATCTGATTGAATGACCCATTCCGTTAGCTTAACACTTGATCGCTTAGATGTTAATGTTTTTCATGACCCATACATGTTCCTATAACGAGATTATAACCCTGCAGAGGAACACTTTGGTATACCAAACGCAAACGAATCGGGATTATAAAGGAGTACTACAGGTTCCCAAAGGTACGTTTTGGGTTTCGAGATTATTTTGCACCCATTGCCGAGAGGTATTTAGGCCTTTCGGTAATGCACATCACATAAGTTTTGGCTTGCAACAATGGTTAGGTGATGATGATTACGAACGGTGAGATTTCACCGAACAGATTGAATAGGTATTGATACCCACGATCAATCTTAAGTAAATACCATGACAAAGGGAAAACGATTTAGGTTTGACCGATAAAGATCTTCAAGAAAGTGGTGGGCATCCAGGTTCCGCTATTGGTTTTGACCAGAATGGTTCTAGGTCGTTCATAGTTCTAAACCCGAGGGTCCGACGCTTAAGGTTTCAGGATTATATTATGAGTTTTGAGTTTTGATGTACCAAGGAGTTCGAGTCCCGGATGAGATGGGAATGACGAGGAGTCTAAATGGTCAGACGAAGATCGATATATTGCACTATATTCGAGTTCGGGTTCCAATGATTCGGTTTTTGGAACGGAGTTACGGAATTGCCGGGAGAAGTATTGGCCTTATTTCTGGGAGAGAGGGGTGCCTAGGCAGCCGCTCTTCGGCCTAGTCCGAATTGACTAGGGAGGGTGCACCCTTCCTCTTCCCCTTCCCCCAACCAGTCCAACGGAGAGAAGTCCACCCGGGGAGGACCTCCATGGCGCCCCTCCAGGGCCGGGCCCCTCCCCTCCTCCTTTATATTTGGGGGGGACCCCCACACAAGTTGATTACGGATCTTGCTTTAGCCCGGGGTGCCCCTTCCACCATATTCCACTTCCATTCGTCATGGCTAGCGCCCCCCCGGAGAATATATCCTTGAGTTAGCGCCCCCGCCGGTGGAGCATCAACATCGACCACGCCGCGGGACGAACCATCCCACAGCTGACAGTCCGGGATCCCATCAGGAAGCAACTGGAGGGCCTGAGTTGCGATCGGTCGGACGGAGACGGAATCATCAACCGGGTTATAACGCCCGCCCGGGGTTCACGAGGGTACGGGGAAATTTTTCCTCCGCAGCCATCACATGGTCTTGCGTATAGTTTTTGAAATTATAGCCCAAAAGGGCATCCACCTGGTTTTATGCGCATGTCTGGACAGTAAACACGTGAGTTTAATACAGTATACCACCCTGTATACTTTTTCACGGTAAGGAATAAGGGAGCTTAGCAACGACGGGACTTTTCAGCCCAACTTTTTAAAGGTGACCGCGGGTGCTCCTCCATTTAGTTAATCGAGCTCCCCGGGCCTTGAAAGGTTAAAACGAGTCAGACTGGCATCGTGTGGTTTTATGCGGAGGGTAAAAGGTTCTTGAACTCAGCAAGAGCTCGTTGAAACTTGCAACAACAAAGTTAAACCTAAATTGTTTTTGGGTTGTGGAGTGATATGGTCAAGAAACGGTTATTTTTAAGTAATAATTGTTTTGTTAAGAAAAATTTATGGCATCACCAATAAATGTTGCGTTATTTTGTATTGTTGCAAATGTAATTGTTTACTTTATCATTAAGCTAGATGTCAGAAGCAAAGTTTAAGACAACGATGCTAAATGGAGAAATGTCGTACCGGTGAATGGTATCATGATGCTTTCCATGGGACAAAGCAAAATGATGTGACAATCAATACTTTATTATTGCATTGGATGTTTATCCTATGCATCTTATTCTTGTTTGATTAGAGTAGCATTATAAGATGACTACCAAAATTATTCAAGAATGTCTCCGAGATGCAAGTCTTAAAGTTTTCGTGTGACACCAGGATGATTGTGATAAGGCTTCTAGCCAATAAAGTAAACAGTAGCACGGAATACTCAGTTAAACTTCGAAGCCTAGTATATAAAATATGGCCTTCAACAGCAGACCGAAGTCAAATGAATCATATAGAGATATAAAAAAAAAAAAAAAAAAAAAAAAAAAAAAAAAAAAAAAAAAAAAAAAAAAAAAAAAAAAAAAAAAAAAAAAAAAAAAAAAAAAAAAAAAAAAAAAAAAAAAAAAAAAAAAAAAAAAAAAAAAAAAAAAAAAAAAAAAAAAAAAAAAAAAAAAAAAAAAAAAAAAAAAAAAAAAAAAAAAAAAAAGTAAATTTAAAATTTAAACCTAAAAAATTGGGATTTGTGCTTGTTTTGGGACGAAAATTTATATATTTAAAAACGGTTTTTTCCAAATAGGCCAAAATTTTTGGTTCGGTTTTAAAATGAATTTTAAAACCCCATGGCCATATGCCATTTATGAATGTAGACGGTAAAACATTTTGATTTTCGTAAAAATTGTTATTTGTTCAACGAGTTTGCAATAAGGGAAATGAAGCTACGAACTTTACCCAAGCATCGTTAAAACCGCGGGTGTCGCTCTTTTTTTGAATTTGGAGACCTTCCTTGAAAAGGAAAAGGAGTTTAAACAACTTTGGTTTGATTGGGTAAGAATTTTTGATCGGAATGAATGTAAAACTTGCAACAAAAGTAGGGGTTTTTAAGAGGATTGATATGGTCAACTATGCTATTATGGATGATCAGTTTTAAAGTTAATGGAACTCCGGCATATTTTGGTGTTGATGAAGCCAAAAGGTTCCTTTACATAAGAGGTAGCAAAGCAAAGCAAAGAACAGATGAATGAATAAGGTCTTCCTGCATAGCCATAGGTTCTTAAATAGTCACAGACAGATTATTGATACCCTACATACTAAATTAAGGATTGCAATGAGTTTTTAGATCTAATCTGCTTTATTACCTTAGTAGAATATATGTTCATTATAAGGAAGGTTCCGTAATGACGGATGAAAGTTTTCATAACCAGATGATCGGTTAAGGTCACAAATACAAGGGAAACAGAGCAGGAATAGGTTAAAATTACGGCCAATTAACAGAATCCCGACGCCCAAGCAAAACTGATCATATTAGTATTTGGTTAATCAATAGATGTGAATAATTATCCTCTAGTAAACCTTTTGTTGGTTTAATACGATAACTTGGGTGTTAAAATCATTAATTAAGTTTAATAATGATTATTGAACTAGTTTGATTTGCAATTAGTTTAAGGAAATAGCCCTGGGCTAATGTTTTATTTATTTTTTTTGATAAATGTTTAATTATGTAGAATTGTTTAGGAAAATAATAATGTTGAATCTGAAACCAGTTCCTATTGCTCAATTGATCTTGTTAATCCGAGGTTATGCCTAACCAGGAACAAGGAGGTTATTGATTACAAGGTCACATATTAGTTAATGATTGTTTAATGCCCATTCTTAGCTTAAATTGGCTTAGAGTTTTGCTTCATGACCCATAATGTTCCTATACTATGAGTTAGAATCCGCAACCGAGGAACATTGATAAAACTCACAAGTTCTTATTAAAAGGAGAAATTCCCAAAGTACTTGTTGGGTTGGCGTATTAATTGGTTTTGTCATATTTCGGAAAGGTATCTTAGTTTCTAATACCATCACTAAGCCTTGAACTTGAACTAATAGTTATGAAGGATGAGAAAAGATGAGCTTCTGATAAAATTGAAAGGTAAAATAAGATCAATTTGTAATTAAAACCATTCAAAAAACAAGAGAGAAAGGGTTTCAGAAAAGACCAAGAATTGTACCAAAAGGGCACCAAGTCCCATAGTATCCGAGATAATCTGGCAGGAATGGTTCCGAACCCGAAAGGTCCCATTGGTTGGGAAAGTTAATTATAGTTTATGAGTTTTGATGTCCAAAGTTGGTTTATAGTGGCTCGAGGATTTAATGGTTCGGGAAAGATTAATTATTGAACCAATTGATTGGAAAGGTTAATGATGGATTCGGAGTTTGGAGAGTTCGAATTCGCGGGAAATATTGGCCTTATTGGTTATGGAAAAAATGTTAGGGGCGTTCATGGCTAGTGAATTGGATAGGGAGGGCACTTTTCTTTTCAAAGTTAGTTTCTGGGAAAAGGAATAAACTCTGGGATAACCCCAATGGTTTCCAAGGTTTCTCTTTTCCTTAAATGAAAACCCAATGGCATACCCAATAAAATGTTTGGGTTTCCCTCAAATACCATTTATTATTGATGCCAAAAATGCAAAGAATAATATGTAAACATTTTGGGAACCCCCGGGGGAATTTAAAACATGAAAACCCATGGTGGACGAATCACATTTGAATCGAGTTGGGCCCCTAATGGAAAAGCCCCAAAAGGGTACAATTATTGGAAATAAACATACCGTGTTGGATAAGGTTTGCCGAAGGGGAAATTTTTCCCTTTTTTTGGGTTGGGGAATCCGAGAAAATTTGAAATTTAAAACAAAGAATTTCGAGGAAAAATCATCTAAAAGAAAATAAAGGGGTTGATCGGGATGAATTTTAGACAAAGTTTTTAATTAAAACAAGGGAAAGTTTCCAACTCCGCCAATGAAACCCAAACAAGGGTTGTAAATCGATTTTATTTTGAAGGTTTCCCGATCTTAAGTTGCCAATAGGGAAAAGGGGAGCCCTCGGGATTAGATTCATGCGCCCCAGGGCGGCTTCCCCCCTTTATAAAGGGGGGGGAACCCATGACAAAGTTGATATGATCTTCTTGCGCACTCCCCTTCCCAATTACTTGTAAATCGTATGGTTAGGCGGCCCTTGACAGAATATGTCGGAGCTTAGCAACGGGTTACATAAATCAAAAAAGTTTGTTGACAACTCATCCCACACTTCTGACAGTATCGTTCATTTAAAGTAAATAATTGGGTGCCTTAAGTCCTTAATGGTCGACCCAAAAAATTTAAATCCAAGGTGTTAAACTTTTGGGCCAAAAGGGAGAAATTTTTGTATGACACCTTTTTTGGCGGCTAGGGAATTTTTAAATTAAAACCCCCAACGAGGACTTTGCCCACTTGTTAGAATCATTATAATGGCAAATGGACCAAGTTGATACATTGGTTTCGGAACAAGAAAGGAACTCCTTATTAAATTAAACAAGGTATCGATACATGATAATCTCGGCAAGTGAATCCCTTAAAAGGGAATTTAACGGATGATTGAGCCTGAAGGGTTCTTCTTGAGACATGTTGAAATGTGGAGAACAGGTTTCCAGATGTGTGTTATGTCCGAAAGTTGCATGTCTAATGTTTAACCCGAGGGTCTTCAATTAAAACGGAGTGGGTTTAAAGGAAATTGGAACCAAAGTTGGTCCCGAATGAATCCAGACCATTTTGAATGGTCCGAGTAAAGATTTATATAAATCCTTTTGGGTTACGAAATTGAACGATTCGTATAGGGACCACCAAATCCCGGTCAACCAATGGACGCCTAAGTGCGTTAAAGTTTGGGGACTTTGGGAAAAGTTTTCCCAAAAGCCGAAAAAGGGAAAAGGTTCATGTACCCAAAGGTCCCCTTTCCAACCCAAAAGGGGCCCCTTTTGGACCTTTAGGGAATTTCTCCCAAAAATAATGGGGGAAATAAACGAGGGTAACCCTCCCTTTTTTTCTCCAAGAAATTTCCGACCTCACCAAAAGAAAGTTTGTGGACGAAACTTTCAATTTCCCCTCCCTTTAAAGGGAAAGACCCACCGGTGGACGGTTTGCGAAGTCGTTCTGCCATGATCCTAAATTAGGAACGATATGACCCCCTTTTAATTTTAGCCATAAAGAGATGGTCCTTTGAGAACAAAGGTTGGACTTTGATGGATTTTAATTCGGCAAGCTTTAAAAAATGGATCTTCAAAGGGAAAGGGGATAAAATTTTCCAAAACTGCTTGGCCAGAAAGGTTTTCAAGCAAGGGTTATACAATGGTTTTCCAAAACATGTTTTTTGTCCTTTGACAAGCCAAAGTCGGCTGGGTGTAAAACGATTCCAATTTTTCAAAGAAGATTGTTATGATGCAACCAAGGGTAACCTAAATGAACAAAAGGAAGCCAAGTATTATGGACCCCCCGGATTAATAAAGAAAAAACCCCAGGGTTAATAAGGTTGACCTGGGAAAAAAGTTTGTATGTGGAAAAATTTTTGAGTGCTAATAACCCGGGAAAGTTCGAAGGTCCGATAAAATTTATAAGGGGTCCGTTTTTACCGAAAATTTTTTTAATCGGATCACCACCGGATCCCTACCTTTTCCCCAAATTGCCATGGGAACTAAAGGGCTGGGGCCACCATGAAAGGAAGGGCAAACCAAGTTCTGTTTAAGACCTAGTGGGCCCTTTCCCTTGGTACTCAACCCATCTAGGTGGCCCAACCCAAAGGGGTAACCCTAGGGCACCTCCCTTCCCAAATTTGGCTGTAAAAGAACCTTCCAGGAAGGAGCCTCCTCTCCTTCTAAGGTTATGGGCTCCTTAGGATTGAGTCCACCACCAAGCCCGTTCTCTACCAATTTTAATTTTTTCTCTGATCAAGTGCCACTAAGGTTTCAGAGGTGTCCGCACTAGGTTCGGTAATTTGTTCAAGCAGTTACAGACCTTAACCCGTTTGAAGCCGTTAGCGATTCACGGTAATGGTTTTCCTGAAATCCTAGATTGGATCTTTGAGGAAAAATTGATTTTGTGCCCAACATGGAAGCTTTAAAATGGACTAAAAACCATGCTGAAAGTATTTTTCTCGACGGCCCAAAGGTTTTGCATTGGTGTTGCACAAGAATTTTCTAATCCGTTGGTGCTTAACCGCCAAAGGCCGCTTCCCTTTTGTTGGGGAAGATAATTCAAAAATCTAAGGTCTAAGAATTGGTATGATGCAACGAAGGGGTTTTTCAACCCTAAAGGTGCTAACAAAAGGTAATCAAGCCTTATGGAGTCCAACATCTTAGATCACCTTTAAGTAGAGAGACTAGTTTAACACCTCATGGGAACCCCTGATACCAAGAAAGTGGGGATGATTCCAAAGAAGGGAAGGACATTTGATGATCCGAGTTCTAAGCAAAAGGATATTTGAAAGGGGATTTGGGAGGGGACCCGGGCTAAAGATCTCAAGATCAATTGGTTGGTTCGGCTGTTTTCAATTTATATTTGATTTTAAATTAAAAAACCTCAAAAAGGTTCTTGCCCGAAGCAAGGTAATTGAAAGGACCAAACCCACACCGGGTAAAAAGAAGTCATCCCTTGGCATCGCCTAGGCAAAAGTTGGTTGTTCCCGCATTCTCCCACCACTAAAGGCGGGTGCTAAGCTAAAATCAATCAAAAAATCTTAGTGAATGGATTGTTTCCCATTATGGAATAAAATTCTCAAAAATTACCCATAATTTTAACCTAACTGTGCCTTAAGCCAACGGGTCAAGAAAGTGGGACATTTTAAGGGCCCCGCAACATTGGAAAGAGTATTTTACATACCTAAGAAGATCCCTACTTTCCCCAACAAAAATGTTCCTTGTCTTTGGGTGTTAATCCAAGGATTGAACGTTATTTACCTAGTAAACTTTGGGGTTTTCCCATTAACTTGGGTTTAATCACATCATTAATATTAGTGTTGAATATATGATTGAACAGAAGATTTGGCAAGGGGAACTAAAAATAGCCCAACAAATGTTAATTTTTATTTTTATTTCTATAAATTTTATTATTTGTGAATTTTTAACCAAAATTCTTGGGAAAAAATTCTACGCATACGTAAGATCATGGTGATGCATAGCAACGAGAGGAGGAGTGTATCTTCATACCCTGAAGATCGCTAAGCGGAAGCGCACAACGCTTGATGTAGTCGCACATCTTCACGATCCGACCGATCCAAGTACCGAACGACGGCACCTCCCAGTTCAGCACACGCTCAGCTCGGCGATTCCCCGACTCCGATCCAAAAGTGTCGGGATGAGTTCCACGACGACGGGCGCAGGACGATCTTGATGTTCTATCCCGGAGGGCTTCGCCTTAACACCGCCACGATATTATCGAGGTGGACTATGGTGGAGGGGGACACCGCCCCAAAGAGATCTCAATGATCAATTGTTGTGTCTTTGGGCCCCCCCCTCTATTTATATGTTGAGCCCTGGTCAAACTTACAAAAAGCCTCCCAAAGTGGTTTTGCTCCGAAAGGCAAGAGTCCCACTTTGACCCAGGACCAAACGCCACAATCCTTGGGCTCCCACCCGACGCCATGGGCCTCAGCCGCCTGGCCAGACGCCGGGTCTCCGGGTTAAACTCCTGGCCCCGAAACTCCTTTTTAACCGACCTAAAGCCCTGGGTTGACCCTTAGCCTAAAACATATCATCCAATATATGAATCTTTATGTCTCGACCATTTTGAGACCCTCCATGTCCCCGATCTCATCCGGGACTAACTCCTTCGGTACATCAAAACTCATAAACTCATAATATAACCCATCAAACTTGTTGCAAGGACCCTACGGGTTCGAGAACTATGTAGACATGACCTAGAACTATTCTCGGTCAATAACCAATAGCGGAACCGGATGCCCATATTGGTCCTACATATTCTACGAAGATCTTTATCGGTCAAACCGCATAACAACATAGTTGTTCCCTTTGTCATCGGTATGTTATTTCCCGAGATTTGATCGCCGGTATCCAATACCTAGTTCAATCTCGTACGCAAGTTCTTTACTCCTATTAATGCATCATTCCAACTAACTCATTAGCTACATTGCTTGCAAGGCTTATAGTGATGTGCATTACCGAGAGGGCCCAGATACCTCTCCACAATCGGAGTGACAAAACCTAATTCAAATACGCCAACCCAACATGTACCTTTAGACACCTGTAGTACTCCTTTATAATCACCCCAAGCCGGACATTTGGTAGCACCCAAAGTGTTTCCAAACGGAGTTGCATAATCTCATAGTTAAGGAACAATATAAGTCATGAAGAAAGCAATAGCAATATACTAAACGATCAAGTGCTAGGCTAACGGAATGGGTATGTCAATCACATCATTCTCCTAATGATGTGATCCCATTAATCAAATAACAACACATGTCTATGGTTAGGAAACATAACCATCTTTGATTAATGAGCTAGTCAAGTAGAGGCATACTAGTGACTATATGTTTGTCTATGTATTCACACATGTATCATGTTTCCTTAATACAATTCTAGCATGAATAATAAACATTTATCATGAAATAAGGAAATAAAAATAACTTTATTATTGCCTCTAGGGCATATTTTTCAGTCTCCCCACTTGCACTAGAGTCAATAATCTAGTTCACATCATCATGTGATTCAACACAAATTCACATCCATGTGATTAACACCCATAGTTCACATCGCATGTGACCAACACCCAAAGGGTTTACTAGAGTCAATAATCTAGTTCACATCACTATGTGATTAACACCCAAAGAGTACTAAGGTATGATCATGTTTTGCTCGTGAGAGAAGCTTAGTCAACGGTCCTTCACATTCAGAGCCGTATGTATTTTGTAAATATTCTATGTCTACAATGCTCGCGACGGCTACTCTAGCTAATTGCCCCACTTTCAATATGTATCCAGTGAGACTTAGAGTCATCCGGATCAGTGTAAAAAGCTTGCATCGATGTAACTCTTTACGACGTGCCTTTTTACCTCCATAATCGAGAAATATTTCCTTAGTCCTCACTAAGGATGTTCTTGACCAATGTCCAAAGGATCTACTCCTAGATCACTATTGTACCCCTTCCAAATTCGAGCAAGGTATACAATAGGTCCGTACATAGCATAGCATACTTTATAGAACCTATGAGGAGGCATAGGGAATGACTTTCATTCTCTTTTCTATTTTTCTGCTGGGCGGGATTTGAGTCTTACTCAATTTCACACCTTTGCAATACAGGCAAGAACTTTTTTGATGTTCCATTTTGAACTACTTCAAAATCTTGACAAGGTATGTACTTATTGAAAAACTTATCAAGCGCCTTGATCTATCTCTATAGATCTTGATGCTCAATATTAAGCAGCTTCACCGAGGTCCTTCTTTGAAAAACTCCTTTCAATACTCCTTTATGTTTTGCGTAATTCTACATTATTTCCGATCAACAATATGTCATTCACATATACTTATCGAAATGCTGTAGTGTCTCACTCACTTTCTTGTAAATAAGGCCCCAAAATTCAGATAAAACCATATGCTTTGATCAAATCATCAAGCAATATTCCAACTCGAGATGCTTGCACCAATTAGATGGATCGCTAGAGCTTGCACATTTTGTTAGCTCCTTTAGGATTGACAAAACCTTCTGGTTGCATCATATACAACTCTTTTTAATAAATCCATTAAAGAATGTAGTTTTGACATCCATTTGCCAGATTTCATAAAATGTGGCAATTGCTAACATGATTCGACAGACTTAAGCATAGCTACAGTTGAGAAAATCTCATTGTAGTCAACACTTTGAACTTGTTGAAAACCTTTTGTGACAAGTCGAGCTTTGTAGATAGTAACACTACTATCGTTGTCCGCCTTCCTCTTGAAGATCCATTTATTTAACATGGCTTGCTGATCATCGAGCAAGTCAATCAAGTCCATACTTTGTTCTTACATGGATCCTATCTCAGATTTTATGGCCTCAAGCCATTTCGCGGAATCGGGCTCATCATCTTTCCTCATAGTTCGAGGTTCATCATGGTTCAGTAACATGACTTCCGAACATGATTACCGACCACTCTGGTGCGGATCTTACTCCGGAAGACCCACGAGTTTGGTAGCAACTTGATCTGAAGTTTCATGATCATCATCATTAACTTCCTCACCGAAGGGTGGAATCGGAACTGATTTTGTGATGAACTACTTTCCAATTTGGGAGAAGGTACAATTACCTTATCAAGTTCTACTTTCCTCCCACTCACTTCTTTCGAGAGAAACCTTTCTAGAAAGGATCCATCTTAGCAACGAATAACTTGCCTTCGGATCTGTGATAGAAGGTGTACCCAATAGTTACCTTTGGTATTCTATGAAGACACTTTTCCGATTTGGGTTCGAGCTTATCAAGGGAAACCTTTTCATAAGCATCGCAACTCCAAGCTTTAAGAAACGATACTTAGGTTTATCGCTAAACCATTTCATACGGTGTCATCTCAACAGATTTAGATGGTGCCCTATTAAACGTGAATGCAGCTGTCTCTAATGCATAACCCCAAAATGATAGTGGTAAATCGGTAAGATACATCATAGATCGCACCATATCCAATAAAGTGCGGTTACGACCCGGACACACCATTATTTGTGGTGTTCCATGGCGGAGCGGAAACTATTCCACTTTGTTTTAATTGAAGACCAAACTCAGAACTCAAATATTCATCTCCACGATCAGATCAGAAACTTTATTTTCTTGTTACGATGATTTTCCACTTCACTCTGAAATTTTTGAACTTTTCAACTATTTCAGACTTATGTTTCATCAAGAAGATATACTCATATCTGCTCAAATCATCTGTGAAGGTCGAAAATAATGATACTTCCACGGGCATCAACACTCATTGGATCACATACATTGGGTATTATTTCCAAAAGTCAAGAGTTCGTTCCATTGTTCCGGAGAACGGAGTTTTAGTCATCTTGCCCAAAAGGCACGGTTCGCAAGCATCAAATGATTCATAATCAAGTGATTCCAAAAACCCATCAAGATGGAGTTTTTGCCTTTTACACCGATATGACCCAAACGGCAAAGTCCACAAATAAGTTGCACTATCATTATTAACTTTGCATCTTTTGGCATCAATATTATGAATATGTGTATCACTAGGATCGAGATCCAACAAACCATTTTCATTGGTGTATGACCATAGAAGGTTTTATTCATGTAAAAGAACAATAATTATTCTCTAACTTACATGAATAACCGATTGCAATAAACATGATCAAATCATATTCATGCTCGCAAATGCCAAATAACATTTAAGGGTTCAACACTAATCCCAGAGTATATGGAGGTGTGGATGATCATATCAATCTTGGAACTACTTCCAACACTTATCGCACTTCCCTTCAACTAGTCTCTCGCTTATTTCAGAATCCTGTTTGAAGTTACTAATCTTAGCAACCTAACAAGTATCAAATACTCGGGGCTACTATAAACACTAGTAAGGCACACATCAATAACCTGTATATCAAATATACCCTTGTTCACTTTGCCATCCTTCTTATCCACCAAATATTCAGGGCATTTCCGCCCAAAATTTCCTTTGCGTAAGCACTAGTTTCAGACTTTGGTCCAGCTTTGGGCTTCTTGAGGAGTGACAACTTACTTGTCTTTCTACTTGAAGTTCCCTTTCTTCCCTTTGCCCTTCTCTTGAAACTAGTGGTCTTGTCAATCATCAACACTTGATGCTCTTTTTTGATTTCTACCTTCCCGATTTCAACATCACGAAGAGCTCGGGAATTTTTTATCCCTTGCATACTATAGTTCATCACGGTTCTAGTAACTTAGTGATGGTGACTAGAGAATTCTGTCAATCACTATCTTATCCGGAAGATTAACCTCACTTGATTCAAGCGATTAAAGTACCCAAATCTGAGCACATGCTCACTAGTTGAGCGATTCTCCTCCATCTTTAGCTATAGAACTTGTTGGAGACTTTAATCTCTCAACCTGGTATTTGCTTGAAATATTAACTTCAACTCCTGGAACATCTCATATGGTCCATGACGCTCAAAACGCCTTTGAAGTCCCGATTCTAAGCCGTTAAGTATGGTGCACTAAACTATCAAGTAGTCATCATATTGAGCTAGCCAAACGCTCATAACGCCCCTGATTTGCTCCGCATAGGTCTGTCACCTAGCGGTGCATTAAGGACATAATTCTTCGGCAAATGAGGATAAACCCAGATCACGGATCCAATCCGCATCATTGCTACTAACATTTTTCAATACAATTTTCTAGGAACACATATAAAAACATAGGAAGCAAAACATATGGAAGCAACAACGTGAGCTATTGATCTACAACATAATTTGCAAAATACTACCGGACTAAGTTCATATAAATTAAAGTTCAATTAATCATATTACTTAAGAACTCCCACTTAGATAGAATCCTCTAATCTTCTAAGTGATTACGTGATCCATATCAACTACACCATGTCCGATCATCACGTGAGATGGAGTAGTTTCAATGGTGAACATCACTATGTTGATCATATCTACTATATGATTCACGGACCTTTTGGTCTCCGTGTTCCGAGGCCATTCTGCATATGCTAGGCTCGCCAAGTTTAACCTGAGTATTCCCGGGTGCAAAACTGGCTTGCACCCGTTGTAGATGGACGAGGCTTATCACACCCGATCACCGGGTGTCCCAACGAAAACTTTGGCAACGGTATACTCGGGAGAACACTTTGATAATTTTAGTGAGAGATCATCTTAAAATGCTACCGCAATCAAAGCAAGATAAGATGCATAAATGATAAACATCACATGCAATCAATATAAGTGATATGATATGGCCATCATCATCTTGTGCTTGTGATTCCATCTCCGGCACCGCCGTGATCACCATCGCCACCGCCCGACACCTTGATCTCCATCGAGCATCGTTGTCGCCTCGCCAACTATTGCTTCTACGACTATCGCCACCGCTTAGTGATAAAGTAAAGCAATTACATGGCATTTGCATTTCATACAAAAAGGACAACCATATGGTTCTCCATTGCCGATAACTTCACAAAACATGATCATCTCAACAATAAAATATAGCATCACGCTTGACCATATCACATCACAACGCCCGCAAAACAAGTTAGACGCCTCTACTTTGTTGTTGCAAGTTTTACGGGCTGCTGGCTGAGCAAGAACCGTTTACCACGCATCAAACCACAACGATAGTTTGTCAAGTTGGTGCTGTTTTAACCTTCGAAGGACCGGGCGAGCCATACTCATTCAACAAGTGAGAGAGACAGACACCCGCCCCACCTTTAAGCAACGAGTGCTCGCAGGGTGAAACCAGTCTCCCGCGTAATGCGGTGGGCCGCTTCATCTCACAATACCACCGAACCAAAGTATGACAGTTTAAGATGACTTGTATCCCCACAACTCACTTGTGTTCTCCTGCATATAACATCAATGCATAAAACCTGGCCGATGCCACCGGGAACGAGTAACAAAAATTTTCCCCAACAAGCAACGAAGGAGGAGGATCTTCATACCCTTGAAGATCGCTGCGAAGCCATCAACGTTGATGTAGTACGCCTTCACGATCCGACCGATCCAAGACCAACGACGGCACCTCCAGTTCAACACATTCAGCTGATGACGATCCCCGGACTCGATTCAGCAAAGTGTCGGGATGAGTTCCAAAGAACGGGCGCAGGACGATCTTGATGTTCTACCGCAGGGTCGCCTAAGCACCCATGAATTATCGAGGTGGACTTGGTGGAGGGGCACCGACACCAAAGAGATCTCAATGATCAATTGTTGTGTCTTTGGTGCTAGCCCTGCCCCATTTATATGTTGAGCCCCGGTGAAACTTGGAGCAAAAGCCTCCTCAAAGTCGGTTTTGCCCGAAAGGCAAGAGTCCCACTGACCGGACCAAACGCCACAATCTGGCGCGCCCGACGCATGGGCCTCGGCCCGCCCAGGGCCACGGGGTCCCCCTTTTCCTGGCCCTAAAACTCCTTTTTGACCCCAAAACCTTGGCTTGACCCTTAGCCTAAACATATCATCCAATATATGAATCTTTACGCTCGACCATTTCGAGACCTCAGTCCCCGATCTCATCCGGACTTAACTCCTTTACATCAAAACTCATAAACTCATAATATAACCCCATCAAAGGTGTGGACTACGGGTTCGAGAAATATGTAGACATGACCTAGAACTATTCTCGCCAATAACCAATAGCGGAACCGGATGCCCATATTGGCTCCTACATATTCTACGAAGATCTTTATCGGTCAAACCACATAACATACGTTGTTCCTTTGTCATCGGTATGTTACTTGCCCGAGATTTGATCGCGGTATCCAATACCTAGTTCAATATCGCTACGCAAGTCTCTTTACTCGTAATGCATCATTCCAACAACTCATTAGCTACATTGCTTGCAAGGCTTTAGTGATTGCATTCCGAGAGGGCCCGAGATACCTCCACAATCGGAGGACAAAACCTAATCTAAATACCCAACCCAACATGTACCTTTGGAGACACCTGTAGTACCCTTTATAATCACCCGTTTTGGACGCTTTAGCACCAAAGTGTTCCTCCGTAAACGGAGTTGCATAATCTCATAGTTACAGGAACATATATAAGTCATGAAGAAAGCAATAGCAATATACTAAACGATCAAGTGCTAGGCTAACGGAATGGGATATGTCAATCACATCATTCTCCTAATGATGTGATCCCATTAATCAAATAACAACACATGTCTATGGTTAGGAAACATAACCATCTTTGATTAATGAGCTAGTCAAGTAGAGGCATACTAGTGACTATATGTTTGTCTATGTATTCACACATGTATCATGTTTCCGTTAATACAATTCTAGCATGAATAATAAACATTTATCATGAAATAAGGAAATAAATAATTTTATTATTGCCTCTAGGGCATATTTCCTTCATTGGGCTGCGAAAAGATTTTGGGTTGTTGCACCAACCGGATTAAGATTTCCCGTTTGCAAAACCGGGCCTGCTGGTCTATATAAACA